>JBBPOR010001271.1:0-13032 GCA_038091555.1 Leccinum sublutescens
AGTGATTCATGACATTAAAAAAACCCGTGCACACTAGGTTCAGGGTCCAAGAAGACTACTGGGAATACCTATAGATATAAATTGACGGCTGAATATGGACAAAGCGTAGTGATATCATGCAGAACGAACGACACCAAGGTCGATCTGGTCGAAAAAGGGTATAAATGTCGTGCAGCAAAACAGTGATAACAAGACGAGTCAAAAAGAATAAATCAATAGAGGTACGAGGAGGGCACGACACCCTCTCGTCCTGTTTGTGGGTTTCTTGCATACCACCACCTGGGACAGATCGTCAGCACGCCGGTTAAAATACCTCCCGGTCTATTACTTACGCGTTATCCCGGTCATCCAGCACTTCGACCTCTAACCCCGCCGTCAGAGGTAGCTCACCCTCACCCTCGCCGTCAAAAGAGTAACGCGCATGAGCGGGTCGGCTGCTCTCCTCTTCTGCAGCCATCGTTCCAATCACCGCGTCCGACGGCGTGGCAGCTCGCAGGTAGTTGCTTGCGTCAGGTTCAAACGGATCTACTTCCTGTTGCGCTGCTTCCTCCTTCTCCGCGCTGATGTTATTGAACGGGCTCTGTGCACCCAAAATCGTGCTCCTCGTGGCAGCATTGATGTGCTCCAGCAGCGACGACGGACGGTGTTGAATCGAGTCGTCCTCCTCTTCGTCATTTTCAAACCGCGCGAGCTTGTCCTCTCTTCGCGACAAAAGCGTCCACAGTATGCCAATCAGGGCGAGCAGGAACACCACGCCTGCAGCGATCGCGATGGAAATGAGGATAACAATCCCAGTCGCGAGGAAGGCTGATGGGTCTTCGTGTCAGCAACCGCTACCAAGCAACCCAAATAAAAAAAAACTCACTTCGTTGAGTGAAACTAAAGTTGGCGATCGAGTAGAACAAGGAAGACACATATCCTAGCGTGCCCTGTGCTGACAAGGTCGAGAGATAGGGTATAAACGTCTGACCATCGAACAACACCAGAGATGCCGAGCCAAACGACGAATCAGATAGTGCCCCCGAGATCATCAACATTCTGTCCGATTGGACGATGCTGTTGGAGCTATGCGTATTTTGTAGCGGAACCATGACCAATTGAGAGATGTTCGTGTTGGCCTCGAAAGCCGAGCCTACTTCAACGGTTAGCCACGTGGGGAGTTAGCCCTCAAGCTACGTACCGACGCTGGACCAGGAAAGACCATCCCAGAATATCACAAAGGGTGATGACCCATCACTCGTGCTATGCGCCCTGTTCATTATTGACCGATACTCAACAAATTAACCCACGCACCGTCCAGCAGCGAAAATACTCGACGAGTTACCGTCGTTGACTTCCACAGCGGTGACAGGCCCAGGTATCGTCTTCGGGTCACCTACGGCTGTCCAGCTATCATTAGAAAAACTATACTGCGCAACGTTTGCAGATGTGCCGTCGGCCAACGTAATGACACCCGCCGCGACAAGGAGTTCTTGATTGCTCTGGAAACAAATGTCAAAAGGTTGACGGGTTGAAAAATCAAGTTCGACGAACGCCTGCAAATGAGACCGAAGAGATGTCACCCTTCAGGCCAGAACCCAAGGTATTCCATTGATTCAGCGTGGTATCAAAAAGGCAGATGCCCTGACACCCGACTGTGCCTGCCTGCGCGAACGAACCGGCCACTATGATGGTGTTGGGCTTGTCAGACGTTGCAGTGATAGAGCGCACGGCAACAGTAGAACCAGGTTGTGCTTCAATCGGTTGAGCGGAAGTTACCCACTGTTGACCGACGAGGTCGTAAATGGCGAATCCATTCGCGTTGGCGCCAGTCAGATTGAACTCTCCACCAATGTACAAGTGCGAGTTCTTGTCCACGTATAGAGCACGAACCACCCCGTTTATCTGGTCGCCAACGAGAGCAGTCACAGTCAAGGTCACCGGATCGTAGACAGCGACCGCTTGGGAAGTCGCTGACGATGACGAGGCAAACGTGAAATTGCCTCCGATGATGGCAACCTCATGGGAAGAAGAACTGTTAGACCAGAATACTGCGGCCAAAACGGCAGGGGCAGGAGTTGGTGGCGATGGAGGTAGGTTTGACGGGCTTGCCGAGCTTTGCCTTTTCAAGAGAGCAGGGATATTGTGGGAAAGCCAGTTCACGGCGCTGCGTTTGTGGTAGTGATGGCGTTTCCGTGTCGTTGTAGTTGTGACAGAGGTATTTGCGTAACCGTCGAGCGGAATCCCTAGAGGTGTAACTGTTGGGTCACTATTACCACTGTTTGAGAACATGGCCATGCCCGTAGCTCCGTATTTTGCCAAGGCGGCGACGTTTCCAGCAAGAAGCTGGGACACCTGCTGGCCGCTCGAGGATGTATCATTGCTGACAAAAGTGAAATTCCCTCTGACGAAGCCACCACTGTTCACCCAGGACAAACTCGTGGTATCCCAGGTCGCAAAACCGCCTACACTTGAGCTTGAACCAGTTGTTGAGATGGTCTCCGTAAAGTTTCCGGCGACGTGGATCTTCCTGTCGGCCAAGGCGATGCTCTCAACAGCCCCATTCACACCACCTCCTAGCGTACTCCACGAGTTTGTCGTGATGTCGTACATGGCGACTGCCATCAACTTTCCCTGAGTCGAAGATGTTTGGGTGTCGGTAAAAGTGCCTCCAATGTACAGCTCATCGCCATACAAAGCCAATGATGTCACTGCCCCATTTAGGCCGCCGTGAGGAAGAGGAGTGAGAGTCCCTTGTTTGTAGGCGACGATATTGGAAGTGCCGCTAAGGGAGCCAAGGGAGAAGGTGAAGCTGCCACCCAGGAAGATAATCCCAGAAGGATGTTGCACGACGGTTGATACGTAAGCGGAGTTAGCGCTACCGGTACCCAGGGCGTTGTAAAGATCGACGCCAATAGCGTCTGCTGCAGTTTCGCTGGAGTTGGGTAGGACGCCCGTAGCATCGACGGTACTTTGCGAGTTCAGTGGCCACTCGAAAAATCCGAAACCATGCTGAGTTCCAAGACCAACAGAACCATTGCCAGCTGCACCCGACGAAGACGTGATGTTGGCGGAGGTTAAGACTAGCTCGACATTCCCGGCAACGAGTTCATACTGTCCATTTTGACCCTGTCCTATAGGTTGAGCAGCCAGCGCCATAGTCACTGTAGTCACAAAAGAAGAGGATGAAGGGACAATGGGACCAGTGTAAACCGGAACCACGACATCGTCTTCGACCTGCTGCGACACTGTAGACACGAATGGCTGCGACCCACCACCGGGGAAGACAGTCACTTGCACCGATGTCCGCAGGGAACAGTCTTCGAAGTCATCACAGCCTGGGATGACTAGATTCACTACGTATTGTCCGGATGCTGATACATAAGGCATCCAAGTAAACGTAGGGGCTTCCGAGGTGGAAGTGCCGACAGGGACGATAGAGACAAGGACGGTCTGGATAGTGGCGGGAATATCTGTGTCCCCACTTTCGGGCGACCATGTTCCAGTCATGGTAACGTTGGACGGGTTGGGTGCAAAGCAGGACTGGTTGTTCTGGCTGCTGATGGCCGAAGCAAAGGCTCCGGAAGATAGAAGTTGCAGCATGTGGAGCCCAGGAGCGACTCCTTTCCAGCCTGAGAGAGTGATTTGCACGCCGGTCAAGGAGACCGGAGTGGCGAAAATGAAATCCTGGTACAGTATTGAAGCGTCGGTTGACAACGGACAACTGCTTGTGCAGGTCACATTCTGGCCGGTCGACGGGTCCACGTAAGTGAGACTTTGGACGGTGTTGTCAGGGATAGAGGTGACGCTGAAAGAAAAAAAAAACGTCAGGTAAACTGTAGGCTTGAGTTGAAAGTGGGATTCAAACTGCACCTAAACGCCGTCGTACCGTAGCCACTCTGAAACGTGTTTCCAATTCGGACGCCATACGCACTCATTGCGGCAAACGTGCGAACAGTAATGAGCGCTGGGCTTCCGGCTGCAGCAAGCCAGGTATTTCCGGGGCCATCCGAGCCAGCGGGACAGAGGATTGCCTGGATATTGCTGAATTGGGAGTTGGTGGAAGAGGGAGCGGCGAGGACCTCTGCATGCTGAAGAGATATCGGAACGAGCGACGACGAAAAGGGCGAAGCGCCTGGAGAGTATGGAACGTTGGGATTGTTGTTACTGCTAGTAGCTCCGCCGGTAAATGAGGTGGTGAAAGAGCCGGTAAAGAAAAGGCTAGTGTCGGACGCGTTTGAGGTTATGGAAGTAACTTGACCGTCGAGACCATGGAACGGAGGTGCAGACCAGGAATTCGACTTGGTGCTCCAAACCGCGACAGAAGGAGCCGGGGACGAGAAGTGACCACCGACCCAAAGGTTGCTGTTATGTGAATCGCAATATAGAGAGGTGACTGGGCCATCTGGGCCACCAGAACCGAGGGCGGAGAAGGTACCGGAGGAGGGCGAGTAGGCGACGAGGTAGCTGGCGGAGACGTTGGAGAGGGAGAGAAAGGAGCCAGCAATGTAATATACGTTGTTCATTGCACACGCGGAGGAAATTGATCCGCCGGAATTGGTGCTCCCAATGGCGGTGAGGGCGCCCTGAGGGGTACGGGAGAGCAGAGAAGACGCGGAAGGGTCAAAGGAGGTGGGTGTGGAGTCGTCAAAGAGGTTCAAGCCGGCGAATGCGCCAGTGAGAGCGACTTGGCCCATGCGGTCAAAGTCGACGAGGGGGAGAGAAGCGTAGACGGCGTGGACGAGAAAGAGAGTGAAGAGCCATGTCGTCGTCGTCGTCGTTTTGCGCGGGGGTGACATGGCGAACTACCCCGAGGCAACCCAGCATATATGTGGTGGTGGTGGATACATTGAAAACTCGACTATGAGTATTTAACCAACCCAACCACGTGACATGCCTCGTGTTCTACTACTCTCTCTCTAGTTTACTCTACTTGAGCGCAGATCCAACAGGCTGCAGATGAGGAGATGCCTGGTCCAGCGATCTAGAGTCAAACGTTTAGTGTTGTGCATCATCACCGGCCAAGGAATAATTCTCACTGAGGATATCTGTAACGAATGATTCCTGGCCGCGTTGCACTCGCTTGCACCGCGGCGTCGTCGGTGACCTGTTGTGACTGCAGTATGTGTTTCTCGTTCAACCGTGCCCAGGTGTCGCGCGGCGTGGAGTAGTGCGCAATCCATCGCGTCAGATATGCCTCGTCGTCTCGGGGAGGCGCCCATTTGTAAAACGAAACAGCCAAAAGCGAGAGCAGCACCGTGTTCCGCCAAAACGGCGTGAAGAACCCAGCTGCGAGGTTTCAGTACTTGGTCCAAATTCCGATGCGACGGCAAACCTTCAGCGTTGTACTGAGCATCGTCCGTGTGCCCTTCGTGTGCATGATTGCTCTTCGATGCGAACCTGAGCTGCCCTGAAGCAGGCCAAGCTTGGGGTTTTGGACGCAATACGACACCTGCTCTAATGAAATGCATGTTCTCGGAAGAGATTGGGTTGTTTTCGTTTGGCTCAAGTCACACCGACAAGGCAACCTTCCCACACCTTCACCGTCCACTCAATTGCACTCCATGCCTACTTCACCGCGCCGTTCCAAGCGCCGCTTTTCGTCGACCTCTGTGACTTCCGCCACCTGGAAGCCGCAGGTCTCGATCACCATACCGGTGACACGCAAGCATGATTCAAACAATGTGCAAGATCCCCCAACGCAACCTCTTGCTTACGCATCGCTTCCACCCTCGCCCATCCTTTCTTCTACCCCTGTCTGTTCGCCACCACCGTCCGAAAGAGGCCCTTCTTCGGATGCACAGATCCGTCAACCGCTGTTTTCTCTGTGGGACTACCTTCGGGAAGAACTACTAGCGACCGACTTTGACTCACACCAGGAACTCAAATGGGAGCGCGTCAGCAACTTTTTGAGCATTCCCTTGGCGATGGAGAAAGTGAGCGCTGGTCCATATGGGGCGCGTCTCTCCTCTCTCACACCGTCCCTCAGATTGTTGGCTTTGGTTTTCTACTCTGCCTGGACTCCTTCCTTTATACATTCACAATCCAGCCCATCCGTTTCTGCTTAGCAGCTTCGCGTTTCATTTTCAACCTCGTCACTTGGTCCAAGTCCCACCTCCCGCCGTCCCAGAAGGCCGATATCCTACGCACCCTTCTAGTTATTGTCTCCATTATCTTCCTCATACCCCTCGCGGACGCTAGCAAAATCTACCACTCTATTCGTGGCCAGGACACTATCAAATTATATGTTATATTCAATTCCTTAGAGGTGGGTACATTCCACTTGCAGAGCCATCGCCTGATATGCAAGGGTCATTTAGATCGCAGATAGGCTATGTGCTTCTATCGGACAAGACATACTCGATTGCCTATTCTCGCGGTCTACCTTGGTAGTGCTGTCCCATAAAGTACCTTTCTCTTCTCACTCGTTCCGCCCCTTAGTCTTCTTTGTTTTAGCGGCGCTATACGTCGGTGAGCTGAGGCATATTCCTGTTCTTTAAGTGACGACTTTATTTAATTTGGCCGACAGTTAGTCACACTCTGGTCATGATCTACCAACTACTATCCTTGAATGTAGCAGTCAACTCTTATGATCATGCCCTTCTCACTCTCCTCGTTTCCAATCAATTCGTCGAGATCAAGGGATGCGTATTCAAGAAGTTCGAAAAAGACAACCTTTTTCAGATCACCTGCGCAGACATTGTCGAGCGCTTCACATTGTCTCTCATGCTTGTCGTCGTTGCATTCCGCAACTTGATCGAGCTCAGTGGCTCTGAATTCGACTTCACGGGTGGGTTCGTAATGCCGAAAAGCTTTGGATGGTTCAGGGGCAATGTTCTGTGGACCATTTCATACGTAAGCGTTAGTTCCCTCTGCAGCGTATTGCATTTCTCAATCAAGCAGCCTGTCGTGACGGTGCTGGTGTCAGAAATGATCGTAGATTGGTTGAAACATGCCTTCATCACCAAGTTCAATCATATCCGTCCTTCTGTATACGAGAGGTATATTGATGTATTGTGTCGCGATCTTGCAAGTGGAAGTGTTGTTGGGCGGCATGGTGCTCGTAAGGTTTGTGCGCTCGACTATTGTTTGCAGTGATGCTCAAGACGTATGTGCAGCATGCATATGTTGACCAATCTCCTTTGGTTGCACGGCGACTTGGTTTTGCATCAATTCCGCTTGCTGTCCTGGCCATACTCATCGGTCTTCAGTCCCTCAATCTTGTCACCTGGCACTTGAATGACCAGTGGGACCTCCATCTGCTAGCAAAATGGGTAGCAATGGGCATATTGTTCTGGTTGTGGTGAGTCATTCTGTGTCCGATACTGATTAAAGACTCATCATCGGGCTGCCAGCTTCTTGGCACTCAAAGTGCTTTTGGGCGTAAATTTGATTTCATATGCTAGTGGTCGAAGAACTGGAATGGATGCTCGAGCAATGGCTGATCGGGTCAATGATTTTGGCCGTGACCCCATTGGTGAAGGGATCGAAGAGCGAGAATATAACAAGCAACTGCAGAAGCTGGTTGACAATTGGCATGATGATGCTATGCATGTCAGTGAAATGGGAGAGGGACAAGGGAACGGTAAGGTCGAGATTATGGGGAAAGGAAAAAGGCGTGTTCCGTTAGAGGACCTTAGTAGATATACAATGGTAAAGCGAATTTGGTGAAAACCCTATTTTAGTAATGCCTTTTGGACTAGTTTGTAGGAAGGGGAATTGATACATTCTGTTTTACATGGCCAATCACTGTTTTTGAACCCAGGATATTTGCCAAAAAAGATTTTTGGGACCTTGGGCCGGTATTAAGTTATCACAAGGGAATTTACTGTATGAATGCTGACCACCTGTGAGCATGATTCAGGGTCTCCGTCATGAAACATTGGGACAGAATTCTGTTCAATTTAGTATAATGTGGATATCAATGCCATCATGCTGGCATGGCCCCATTTTTCTGGCCATAAGATTGACAAATGCCTGCACATTGAGCCTATTATAAACTGTGTCCACATGTAGGGTCAATATTATCTGAGCATCAACTTGACATACAATGTATATCATATACAGGAGGCTAGCACAATGTTGATGTTATCCAGACTCATCCAGTGACTTGCAATTTTGGAAATCCTGTACTGAGCACATCTGCAAAAACAAAAAATATATATAGTACAATATAGTCCGAGTAGTTAATGTAGTCGCTGTCGAGTAGTCCCTAATATATAGTAGCTTCGACTTGAGGCAATTCTACCGTAGCCAATTGTAGGCTTTGTAGCACATGTATTATTGTCTAGTAAAAGCTACTGTCGAATGATATAGCTTCTCGTAGCCGTGGTAGCACGCCTGAGTCACACAACTGTAGCACTGTAGCAGATACTTATTGTCTGGTAGTGCAGCTATATAGAACAGTATAGTAACTACTGTACTCTCAGCAGCCGCTGTAGTGTCCACCCGACCCGATCAAACCCACGCCCAACCCAACATCCGACCCACCACAATCCTCGATCTCAGCTGTATCTGGCTCGAGCTCGTCGAACTCATTAAGGTGCGAGTGTTCTTGTGGAAAAGTTCCAGGTCATTGAGATGGATATTGTATTGGATACTACGTGTCTGCTGTGAGTGCAATCCATTCATGCAACCCAGATGTGTTGACATACCCCTCTACATCCATAATTCTCTCGTGTAAAATGTTCTCCGGGTCTGCATACCTTACTGAGCTTTGTCACGACTCACAAGACATCACCCTGGGTGAAAATCTGAAACATGAACCAATCAGTACAAGTGTTATGTGCACAGGTATAGTGAGGAACATACCAAACGTTCGAGAGGATGGTTGCCACCTACATGTACAACTGGCCTCTATCTCGACACTTCTTTGTCGGCCAGCATAGCATCCCACCAAAGAGAAGATATAAGTAACATCAAGACTGGGTCGAGACAACTAGGAAAATTGTGAGCAGAAGTTCAACGAAACTCTCTCACGCCACACGTTTAGGGCCGACCTTCTTCAACTTTGTGCACGCAAAGCCTTTTCTGACCCCACCCTTGCTCGTCACCGTCGTGTTCAATAATGGTCCATATGGAGCCCACACCCCGTCTCCCTTCATGCACGTGCGCCATAACAGCTGCCCACAGCCCCGTGCACAACCTTCATGCGTGGCACAGACGCCCACGATGCAGCGACGCTCATCCGTGAGTCCGTGGCGTGTTTTTCTTAATTGCTAATCTACTCTACCCAACAGATTCTCAACGACACCACAGACGACGACATCGCGGCGCCACAACGACAGAACACCAGCACAACGATGGGCCTTACCCCCGCCACCACACACTCTCTCATTCCATGCAATGACGGCACTGACCACGACAACAACACGGCGCACCACACCACTACCACCAGCAACGGGTTCAATGTGACGACTCGACTTGACTTGACTCAACACAGAACACCTCTGTCCTCACCATCCTCCCTCGCCAGCGCAACGGTGTGATGACGACATGACAACAACAACGCAACAACGTGCCATGAGTCAGCCCACGACGTGATGTGGCTGTTGAAACAATCACTATTCTTTGATTGTTTAGTCATACATCTAGAACTTACTTCTAGATTATTCTTTCATTTTCTATGATTACTCATACTATATTACTTTGCTTACTGATCAGCTTACTGATCATGACTCATATGACATCATCCGCAGTACATATGACTCACATATGACTCATTGATTACATATCATGATAAGAGTCTAATATGCTATTGGTTAGACTCTTGTGGAACATTCCACCACATTCTATATACCATAACATGTACAAACATATCATGTAGTATATAAGATGGACTGAGACGTCCATTTAATCTAAGTTGTTTTCACACCACTTCTATTCACTACTCTCAACAAAGCTACTATCAAGTTACTTTCTCTCAATCTGCTCATACATTCCTAGTAAGTTCTCTACTAGAGATTTACTTCCTTTATTATTTCCTCTTTGGTTCTACTTGAACTCCTTGGCTGTGCTATTAGAAGTTGTATAACTTCTAAAGTGGCACCGCGACACAACAACGAGACAAGGCTGACAATGGTGAGTAGTACACCTCGTCCTCATCTTCACCATCCTCACTGTCCCTACCCCTCCCTCGCACAACGTCGACACATCGACAAACAACACGATGGCAACATGGCACCGCGCACTGTGACGACGACACGACAGCGACACGGCAGCGTTGTAATGGCAACGGTGACAATACGATGACGACGACACCACGACGGACAGCGACATGAGTCACGACACGATGACAGCGAGGATGTGTGTGTCCGTCTCCTTGCTCGGGCACACAAGCATTTGCCCACCCCATCCACCTTGCTGGCTGTTCCCACTTGGTCATCGTGTCCTTGAATTTTGCAAAAGTCGTTGTGGATCGCGCATTCGGCTATGTTCGTGTGTGCATTTGGTAGTAGACTAGTAGTACTACGTGGTTTTGTTTTTTATGGTGACTACTATATAGTATGCCTATTATTGCATTGGTGTTATGGTAGGCTACAGTTTTCTACTCAGAAACACAATTTGTAAGCAATTACTATATAGTATTTTGTAGTACAGTAGTGCTACAGACAAAAATCCTTTTTCCTGATGCAGTGAGGGGATCTTGAGGAATAGGGAGCAGCTAGTGGAAAGCTTACTAGGAATGTGAGCTAAAAGGTGAACTAAGACTAGAGGTATCAATCACTTGTACCTTGGCTCAACTCTGTCACCTTCTCAACATGGATGAGGATGTATAGTATAACACCAATTCTAAACAAATCACCTTTACTCTCTCTTTCATGAAGGAATCTTCTGCCACCTGGGCCCAAACCTTCCACCAAAATGCCATGACCAAAACCAGCATAAAAATGGGAACTTTCACTGAATTACTCACAAAGTTTTAAAAAAAAACCCTCTTTCCAACACTACAATCTAATTGGAAATGCAGTTGCTTGGCTCTCCACCAAATGAATGACTCAGAAGAATCCTCTCTCCCCAAGTATATCTCTGTCTTCCAGAATCATGTAGCCTAATCTAAAATCTCCAACGAGAATATCTTAATCTTGTACTTCACTGCCAGAAATTAAACCTGGAATTCCTCCAGTGATCACCTGAATAATCTATACTATGAATATTGTCCCTTATAGAAATCACATATGGATATCTATGTGTGCAGTACAGGCAATAGACTGTAATGTAGCCTAGAGAAACTCTAGTAGAAAAACAACCAGGGATTTGAGATCAGAATAGTTGAGAGACTAAGAGAGTTATCAACACAGATTGAGAGTGAAGAAAACTTATTTCAAGGATGAAAGATTCACCCTTATATAAAAATATGTGTTTGTACATATTGTGGTATGGAATGTTCAAAGAGAACATTTCTAGCCAATAGCATAAAAAGCTTATTATGATCAGTAAGCATGATCAGTAATGATTAGTAAACAAAGATGTAGCCAATAGTGTATGTAGCTCTTATCTTCATCTAATCAAAATTACCTAAGCATAAACGAAAGGTCTAGATGTTGTCTAGACTCAGTAGTATTTGTTTTATAGGAATAATTACTGTTTTGATACTTTTCCTTGTTAAATGTGTAAAATATCTCATAAGCAATATCTCTAATGGGAATCCATTAGATATATCATGTCTTATTAGGGTAATTAGTGAGACCAAGTTGGATACATCCAATTCAGAACTTATCAAAGATTACATTCTTTGTAAAGATGTCAGCCTTTTGATCAGTAGTACAAATATGTCATAGTACAATTCATTTAATTCTTGCACTGCATTTTGAATGTAGTGATATCAGATAGCGATATTTTTAGATCTTTCTGCTTGAACAGAATTAGAGGCTAGGAACATCATATCAGGAAATCAGTGAAGTGATGATATTCCTAGGTATTCCAATACACTCTGTGGATTCGATATTAAACTAGCTAAGAATACCATATTTTACATTCTAATAATGATAGGATACTCAATATTTGGCCCAGTATAAAATTTTAAGTATATATCAGGGAATATCATCAATATCTAGTTATATCTGCTCTTCACCGATTTCCTGATCGGCGGCATAGCTCTTTGATTATCACAATTCAGCAGGTCCTTTAATTCATGACCTATCTCAGTAAAGAGATGTCATATCACTATGGGAAGTAAAGTTGCTGTTAAAATGTGTCTGAAAATCATGTCTTAATGAATGGAAAACAGTGACTACAAGATTAATTTCAGTGACAAATCTTGTCACTGAGTGTCAAAATCTGCTAACAAAAATAGTGTCATAGGCAATATTTTCTGAGGTCTGTGACCATGAAAAACATGCTGTGAATGGTATCGAGTGATTAAGGATCTGTTATCTTTGTCACAAAATTGCTAACCCCCATCGTAATGCCGCCAGCTGACCACATCATCGTAACAGCCTAAAAATGGCATTAGTATGGAATAATAATGGAATAATAATAGACCTTTACGCGACGATGGTTAAGGGGACGTTGTCACACATTGACATGGGCGTGGCAGTGGGATAATGGACGACGGCTGGATTACTAATGCGTGATGATGATCGATAAGCGACTGTCATGCATTGTAACGCGATTCTAATGCAGTATAGTGTAGCATTAAATCCTAATAAAACGTAGTTTGCATTTCCTAATATGCCGGACTTAGCGATTTTTTGATGAAGGCATGAGGCATGTGACCATAGTTGGAAATGTTGTCTCGCAATCGTCACTCTCTCTCTCCACAACCTTGTCCCATCCCACAGCCTCCCTACTCTCCTTCTCCCACAGTTTGCCATACTGGCACGACGACATGACGATGAACATTCCGGGTTCCCTCTCTCTCCCCCTCTCTCCCCCTCCCCCTCCTGCATACGCCGACAACGCGATGTGGCACCCGACACAACGACAACACTTGGACGACAACCCCCGCCTCCCCCTCCTCCTCCCTCTCATGCGCCAATGACATGATGAGTCGACAACAACAACGAACGATGACGACGCGACGTGGCATGCGACGGGCCCGTCCGCGTCCCC
>JBBPOR010001272.1:0-13027 GCA_038091555.1 Leccinum sublutescens
GTAAACATGTCTGACAAGGGCGTTCGAAGCATCAAGCGACACGAAGAGTTTTTCTATCGAGACGGAAACGTTTGTTTCCTGGTAGGTGTCCCATATCGATCATCGTTGTTGAATTTTGGTGTCGCTCAACTGTAATACAGGTTGGCGACACTATGTTTCGCCTCCACCGGTACTTTTTTGAACGGGAGTCGGAATACTTCTGTACTTTTTTGAGTCCTCCCGCCAACGAAGATGGTTCCCCCAACAATCCCCATGTTATCTGCGACGTCACTCCCGAGGAATTTGCGCAGTTCGTGTGGGTATGGTATAACCCGTGAGTACCATCATAGATTTCGTACTTCTTCGCACAGTAGTATTGACTTGAGCCACCGAGACGTTATTCGTTCTCCAAGCAAGACAAGACAAAGTGGATCACGATCTTGCGGCTTGCGTCGAAATGGAGATTCGACGAAATCCGTCAGCTTGCTATCCGTCAGCTCGAAAAGCTGAAGCTCGACCCCATCGAGAAGATTCTCCTGTACAAGGAGCATTCTGTCGACGGAAATTTGATCATTCCATCGTACGCTTTCCTCTGCAAGAGGAAAGACCATCTCTCGCTCGAGGAAGGGAAGATGCTAGGGATGGAGACGGTGCTCAAGCTTGCCAGTGCGCGCGAGCGGGCAATCAAGAGTGCTGTTGAGAAAGGATGCAAGAGCCCGACAACAGCCAGCGTCGCTGAGGATGCCCTCGAAGTGATCATAGCAGAATTGTTCGGGATTTTGACCCCCCACCTAGACGACCAGACCGTCCGGGTGGACGGCCAAACCGCGAACAACGGTGGCACTTCCAGCAGAGACTCCGTGGACACTGAGGTCGTGAGCGGCCAACAACAGGCGGGCAAGAAAGCCAAGAAAGCCAAATGATTTCAGTACGTGCATAAGGGCAACCTGCGATAGTTTCCGCTGACGGATGTTCCCAGCGAAGCGTTGGTCAATAATCACGGTCTGCGTGATCTTATCATTTTTTCTGTGCTAGCAACTCACCAGTTGCGATTCTAGGGCGTAACATCGTTAACAACAACTTTATCTGCGGACGGTGTTCATTTGGTGATAGTACGACGGACATCCACCGAGCTCCGTATACTTGTTTCTTTCTTGTCCTTGCCTGTTTTTGTCGCAAAGGGGGTTCGTACGCATCGCTTGTGCATTTGTATCGTATAAAATTGATTATGACGAACGAGGTTTGTCTGAGTGGGGGACACGAAAAGCCTCCCGAGATTGCGAAGGTTAGAGATCGCGTCGAAACGAGTCAATAGACTTTTGCCAGAGAAGTTTCTCCAAGGCTTGGAGATTACGATGCATTGACTTTGCGTAGTACTTTGGAATACATTCAACGGTTTACTCAGTTGGGGAGTCATCGCTACTGGAGCTCGGAGGGTTCTGATGCTGGCATATGACGGACACGGGAAAATGAGCGGGGAACGGCGTCGGAGTTGTCCGTCAAATTGATATCCAACGTTCAAACGTTCCAGCTTCTCCTCAGAAGCTTCGAATAAGCTTCAGGTCGCCTGAGGTTTGAATCTACCATCCTGATTTTTTCACGACGAGGTCTCGCGTTTCTGCTTGCAGACAGCTCCAGGATGATCGATGAGGTATTGTATTGACTGATCTCATCCGCACACACTCGAATGCGGATGTGAGCTTTCTTCAGATTCACATTGTCTTGACATATGGCTTGTGTAGCATGTCCGAGAACCTCGGGTAGCGTGGGGCGTGGGCATAGGCATGAGATGCGGCATACTACCGGGGACGATCTCATTAAGAAATCCTGCGAATCCGTTTTCAAGGGAACACGAGCGCCTCTCGGACAATGGTCAGCATCTAGTATGACACGAATTCTGCTCGAATTCGAACTGATTAATACAGTCTAGAGTGGATCGGCTCCTGTACTGCGGGTCAAAATCATGAACAACTTGAGGTCACTGCGACTGGAGGTGTCTGTTCACCGACCGCATCGACGGCTCATTGGCATCCAAATACTCCAGCGAAACATGCGATGCATCCGGATCACCGGATTCACCGGCCTTTCGACTTCCCCCACGTGTGGCTGGGCTTCTGCGTTTCCCTCCCTTTCGAGACGTTGTCACGGCCCCCGAAGGAATTTAGGTAAGATTCTCGAACTGCTGCGCCGGTGAAGATCTCAGAGGTCGGGATATTGCATTGAGCACTATGACAGATATGGGCGAACTACTCTGTTCTACGTGGACAACACTAGCGCATTTGCTCGTCCAGAAATGTTCTCGTTTTGGTGCATAATGCCCATCGATGGTCGTCAACTTGATTGCGAGTAACGGGAGTACCAGGCAAATACAATGGCATCGCCTTTTGATGACATAGCGGGTTTATATCTGCCGCGAGGCGGTCCACTCGGAGTGTAGTGGGTCGATCAAAGACCGATTTGGACTCTGATTCTTGGAGAAAGCTGCCTGCGTCCCTCGTGTTGTGGGCTCATGGATTCAAAACTGGCCACGTGGGATGACATCAACTACCGCGATACTCAAGTCAGAACAGGTCTTCCTTGCTCATGTGAGCTGAGGGCGTGTGGTATGACTTTTTTTCTGGTGAGAAGAAAGCACTCAGTTGGATGTCTAATGTTAGATCGGTCACGCTTCTTCTCATCAATCACCGCTTTCCAAGTCGAGTCAACTTGTCGTGACGAGCATGTTGACGCGATCTAGGCTGTGGGGACTATCTTTTGGGAAAGAGTTCACTCCAGATTGGAAATAATGCTACTATTACTATGCCAGCCCTACATCACGATATGACTGCTTATAATGAGTCGTACAGCGTCCCCTTTAGTCGCAGCAAGCACGAACACAGCACGATCTCCGAAAAGGACAGATGAAAAATTCTGGGTTTCCTGTGAACTGACACCCATAAACTGATCAGTGCCGTTTCATGATATCGGACTATTATTACCGCACGGGCTGAATATACTCCTGAAACTGCTGTGCGCCCAGCTGTGCTATGCCAGCATGATGCTCGCTAAGGATGATCTTCGGTTGGCCCAACGAGGTATACAACGGAGTTCCGTGGACAGATATGCTGAAAACAATCGAGGTCTTATCTCTGTTGTCTTCCCTACAAGGCGCAATGTGGGTCCTTGTTGCTGTAGAGTCCGAGACTTTGGTTGCGCAGGCGTACAGCAGTCACTGCATTTCTTGATCTAGGGGCAACACGTGGACACACATACCTGAGAAATGCGGGCCTCCTGGGGGAAGCTCCTATCGTTTGACCCACGCGATGTTTGATCCTCACAGGATCATTCATTCTCTCCTAATAACGACATCGGACCCGTTGCCCTGATGGATCTGTTCAGGAAGTGATGACTCGTGGCCGGGTATAAAGATAACGTTGCAAGCGTCGCCGCAATATCTGCATTCGACCACCTCTCTCTTTTCACCCACTCTATCCAGCACCATGGGCGGCGGACTCGGACGGGTTGCCAACCACCCCCAATACTATCTGAAAGATGGGAGTGTATCATTCCTGGTACGTTCAATCGCGCCCCCGGTCGTAGTTCGGTTCTGACCTGCGCGCGCGGCGCTAATCGCGGCGGGGATTGTAGACGGGCGGCATCCTCTTTTGTGTCCATCGCTCGTTCTTCGAGCGAGAATCTGAAGTGTTTCGAGAATTATTTGAGAAAGCAGAGACAGACGATCCGCAGTCTGGAACCGATGCGCGCCCGTACACGCTCGATGTCCCCGCAGAGGAATTCGAGCAACTCCTGTGGGTTTGGTACGATAGGCGAGTCGTCCGCCTTATCTCACGAGCCTGACATCACTCATCGCCTCTGATCGGGATCGTTGCAGAGACTATTCCTATGTACGACAGACGAAGGAGAAGTGGAGGGTTATCCTTCGCCTCGCTACGCGATGGAAATTCGAGCGGATCAAGGAGCTGGCTGTCCGGGAGCTCGAAGCCCTCGAGCTCCCCCCAGCTGAGAGGATATCAATTTATAACGAGCACGGCATAGACGGCGAGCGAGTTATTTCCTCCTTCGTAGAGCTTTGCAAGAGCCCGACGCTACCAACAGAAGCGGATGCACGCTTCCTCCAGATGGAATCGCTTATCAAACTCATCCAGGCGCGGGAAGAAGCGCAGAACAAGGCGGCCGAGCTGGGCCACGAGAGCCCGACGAGCGCTTGTCTCGAGGACGAGGATTTGAGACAGATCGTGTCGAAGGTCTTCAGCAAGGGCGGCGAGGGCTTGGACTCTCGTCCTGGTGGCCTTTCCACAGGGTCGGGGGGCCAAGCCCAGGACCCGAAGCGCGCAACGACGAATGCGCCAACGTTGAAAATGCCGCAAATTCCAGATCGCAAGGGGGAATTGGGGAGTGGGACGTCATCTCATCAGGTAGGCGAGCTTTGTGCTACGATGGTGTTTTGTGGCCGATGCATACTTACAAACAATTCCTTTCAGACGGGGAGCAGTGTTCAAGAGAAGAAGCAGGAGCAGGAAGCGAAGGGCAAGAGCTTGGACGGGAAGGTGAAGGAGGGGGAGGACAGCGAGGAGAAGGAGAAGCAAGAGAGATTAAGACAGCAGAAGGAGAAGGAGAAGAAGGAAAAGAAGGAGAAGGAGGAGAAGGAGAAAAAGGAGAAGGAGGAAAAGGAGAAAAAGGAGAACGCGGAGAGACTCAAGAAGGAAGCGAGAGGGAACTACCAGAACAGAACTCCCAGCAGATCGGTACGTGAATGTCCTCGTCAACTTCATCGCTGCTCGACTAACGTGTCTGTGCAGTAGGGCAACTAGTTCCCTCTCCTTCTGCTCACCTTAATCCACTTCGGACGATTGAAGATGTATATTCTCTTATCACTTGCGTATCACTCGTTGCTTTCTTGTGGATGTAATAGTTAGCTTGGATGTCTGTACATTATGTTTCAATATTCAGCAGTGTTTCAATAGCTATTGACGTATGCTATGGCCTTGAAAGCTTGACTGCTGGCATCTGGAAAAAAGAACGGACTGGGATAAGGCGCACGCGCGACGGCAGTTTCGACATGGTACCATTGTCCTTTGTGCTACAACTCAGATGCGACCATCAACTGTCTGCGTAAAGGAAGGAGAGTTCGGCGACGTGTCCGCATGCAAAACAGCAAATACTCACCTCGCTCCAACTCTTGTAGCGCGCTCATGGGCTTTTCTGGTTGCCGTTTGTCGCTTTCTTGCCCCAGACGACCTCCGACCACCGTATCGCTTCAGTGGCCTGCTTCTGCCCCTCCCCTTCTCCTTGCCCATGTAATCGGGCGAGGTTTTTCAGTCTGGTTATTTCCTCGTCAGTAATCGGTGCGCCCGAGCGAAGTTGCTGCGCGAGGTCCTCCAGAATGGATACTTGTGCTTGGCACCGAGCCCGGTCTTCCCTCGCCGTATTTCTTTGCCATAGTAGATGGATTGAGACGGAGGTCAAAGCGGTGGCGTACAAAATGTGGGGCAAATATGACATCGTCAATGGATGACGGAACAAAGTTCGGAAATAACCAAGGCAAGCCCGGTCCGATACCCTAAAACGACATTTTCGACGCAACTCTTATTCTAATGACTGTGATACGAGCAACATATGGCTTGTCACTAATTCGACCGACTCCATTATCTGACAATCGTAGGTATTGATGGCTACTTCATTTTCTTTAACTTTGACGCGTTAGGCCGGAATCCATGAGTGAAAAGACTGAACAACCCACTTGAGCCTTTGTCTTAGCAGGGGCGGCCCCAGTCGATTGGTGAAACGGATTCAGGATTTCTTGAAGCGCTTCCTCCCGGGAGACAGGTTTTCCATCGATCCGAACACCTTCCGTGATCAGCACAAACCCATCTTCCCGTTCACCTGAGGGAGTCAATCGAAGGGTGGCGTCCTGTTTATGACCAGCAAACCGATACGCGTTCCGCTCCAGCGTAAACTCGACCCGGGAATTGAACGGCGAGTAATTCTCTATCACGACAGTGTCCAGAGACGGCAGCACCTTTCCTCGGCGGTAGTTTCCTGGGACGGATGCAAGGAATAACCAGAGCTTCCGGACATGCGAACGTCGCACGTTGATGAGCCGTAGGGCAACGACGGATCCGATGCCAACGTGGAAGCATGCGAGAGCGAGGCGGTGGTTGACAGGTCGAAGTTCTCGCTTCGGCGGTGCCCCTTCTTCGTCTCCAGGGACTTCGTATGTCCAATATCGCCAGGCCAGAGCGGCGCCTGCACCTCTGTGTCCGACACGTATTAGTTGATTGAGCTACATAAGAGGGGAGCATGAAGGGACACGAACGTGAAGACGGCGTCCAGAAAGAGGAACAGCCAGTTTAATTGTATCGGTGCGGGAGCGCTGGACAGCTCGTAAAACGGCACGGCAGTAATTTTGTCGAGCACTTGGGACTCTTGGGTTTTGAACACTTTCTTCGCACCGCTGAGCAGCGATATGTGACGACCAGATGGCAGCGCATGGCGGATAATATGAAGTGGGGACTGCAAGCGGACAGTGCTAAAGAGCCTGTGGAATGGAGACATCCACTCCAAGTTCCGAAGTGACTTGGTGAGTTTACGTTACGTCTTGCTTTCGCTAACGAACCGTCATGGAAACTCCCTTCACAGAGACCTGGCTTACGGGCCCTCAGAGCACCCGGTTCTTCACTCGGACGTACAGTTCCTCGGCCCAGGCCAAAGCCGCTGTCGTGTTCGTCCATGGCTTCGCAGAGCACATTGCACGCTACGAGCACGTCTTCTCAAACTGGTCTTCACGCGGCATTGCCGTCTTCGCCTACGACCAGCGCGGCTTCGGGAGGACCGCACAAGACGAACAGAACAAGAGCAAGGATAGCTCATGGGCGAAGACGAGTTGGAAGGAGCAGCTTGAAGACATGGAATGGGCCGTGCAGCAGGTCAAGCAGCAGTTTCCCGGCGTGCCCGTGTTTCTCTATGGTCATTCGATGGTGCGCCTCGCGTTATTCCCGCTTGACGCGCCTAGTTCTGCTAACCAACATATGACAATTAGGGTGGCGGGTTGGTCCTCGCGTTTCCTACACGCGCAGACGCGCCGCCGTCCAAGGAGACCGTGTCGGGCATCTCTGGAGTCATCTGTACCAGTCCGCTCATTACGGCGACGAAGCCCGCTCCCAAAGTCGCTCGTTGGCTTGGCGAGAAAGCGAGTCGAGTGGCTCCGTTCTTCTTGATACCTACTCCATTGGACGAAAAGGTAAGCCATCCCGCATGGTTGACGCGTGCACTAGGATTGAGAGAGAGACAGGCATTAACCCATGATGATGCGGTCAACGAAGCATACTTGAAGGACCCACTCATCAAAAAGTCTGGTTCCCTAAGAGGATTGAGCGACATGTTGAACGGCGTATGATTCTTTCTTCGATATCATCTCGGGGAGTGTTAACCCCAATGTTTTCAGGGAGATGGGCTCCTGGCCAGGGATTATAAAGAGTGGCCGAGACAATTGCCCGTTCGTACTTTCCGTTCCTTTTCGACACCCTGTACTCAACATAGGACAGATTTTGCTGGTTCACGGCACAGAAGACAAGGTAGATCTAGGTGTCTGTCGAGTTCCAGCTCGTCGTGACAACTGACATACATTCCAGATCACATCATTCAATTCCACCGAGAAATTCCATGAAGTCCTTCCCGCGGAAGACAAGACGTTCTCGTCTTACGCGGTATGTTCTTTGACATTCTCCAGGCGAGGTCTGACCCGCTTTTTATATATATAAAGAATGGGTTTCACGAATTGCACAATGAACCTGAAGGAGTGGGGGAAAAATTGACTGAAGAGTGTATCGCCTGGGTGGAAGCCCATCTTTCCCCTCAACGTACTTCCAAGTTATGACAGTTTCGCTATGATGGGTTTCCGAGTCATCCAATTGGTGTATGTACATGCCGTACGCATAGTCTAATAGCCCACCGCTCCTGGTGCAGCATCACCCTCCCGCTTCAACTTCAACAATACTTCCTTGAAACGAGTGCCAGTGGCGCCGGTAACAGTCCGGGCAACTGTTTCAATCGCTCTGCGAGTCCTGGAGTTCGATAGTGTTACACATCCGTTCCCAAGTAGTCCCCCTTGTGAGCGAGGACTGAAGGCCCTCGAGGAAATCTGTTTCTTAGTCCCCATGGGTATCGAAGCATGATTAGTTGTTCATTCTCGACAAGAAAAGGGGTTACCAGCCCAAGTCTGGGACCTCGGACCGGCTGACCAAGGTGTGGCGAGACTCGGAGCGGGAAAACTCCGGCCCAAACCGCAGGCAGGTAAAACCGCGGCGTGAGGGAACGGAGGGGAACGGCACGCCATCCCACCCAGCGAGAAGGCGAGACTGACGCGGGCTGTGTCACGCCCCAAGAATGGGCGGCACTAACTCGGTGTAAAGTGGTGCGAGGATGTCGAGGGAGCGCCAGTATCTGAAGGGTCTTGACTACGTCTGGGGGAACGCCTGACAGAAGGAATTTTGTCGTGCCACCTATGTGGAAGGAGTGGCCCGTGGACCTTGCGATTGCGCGAGAGTGCCAAATGGCACCGTGAGGCAACGCCGGCCGCGAGGCGATTGTTATGAGAAGAGCAGTACATTTGGTGGAGGTGTACCGCTAGCGCTGAGATAGGGTCTGTGGGACCGGATTGTCTACAGATGCAAACATCCTCCCCTTTTAATTTTGCTATCTTGGTGAAAGGCAAGTGTAGAGTTCTTAAGCCATTAGCATCGAACGGAGGGAGAAGGTTGTGGGTGCAAGTGAGCTTGGAGGGGATGTGGGAACCCCCATTGGGAGAGTATCTCGCTCAGACGGAGTTGGCCCCACAGGGCGCAGGAGGCAGCAGATGTCAAGTGGGTCTGTGGTGGATAGAGCCACCGCCAGAATGGTTAGCATCCTTCGGGTGATCGTCGGGCAGGGGGGCGTTTGGAAGAAGACGGGGTGAGATTCTCGACCCTATTCTTCTCGACCCTATTCAGCACATACCATAGATGGGCGTTGCCCAGCCAAGGTGCGTTGTTGTAGACGTGTCAGGCTTTGAGTGCGGCGATTTGGGATCTCGCTGTGGAACTGGCCATAGTGCACACCCGGACGCACTAAATCACATAGCAGGTCTTCACTGGCGGGTAAACGGAGGCGCTGGGGTATCTGTTCGCTGTTGCAGAAGGCGTGAAACTGGTTTACCGTGGCGCGGTATTTTGACAGAGTGGAATTGGCTCACACGTGGTCGAGCGCAAGTGGAACCTTTGAGTGTGAGGCAAACGAGAGTGGCCCTCCCGTTGCTCGAAAAGTATAAGAGGATAGAGGTGAACTTACGGGCTAGGTTAGATAGGGCAGCTTCCATCCAGTAAGGGTTCAGAGGAAAGAAGGGCGGCACACCAAAGGTGGCGTGGTAAAGGAGCAGCGTTCAAGAGAAGAAACAAGAGCAGGTTGTGGATGGCAAGAACCTGAACGGGAAGGAGAAGGAGGGGGGACAATGGAGACAAGGAGCAGCAAGAGAAATCGAGACAGCAGAAGGAGGAGGAGAAGGAGAGACTCAAGAAGGAAGCGGTGGGACGGAGGGGGCAGAACAAACCTCAGGCTCCTCGTGGATCAGTACATGTGCGGCCTCGTCAATTCCATCACTGCTCGACTGACTTGTCTGCACAGCGGGGCAACTAGTTCCCTCTCCTTCTGCACGTCTTAATCCACTTCGGACGATTGAAGATGTTTATTCCCTGATTACTTGCGCATTGTTCGTTGCTTTCTTGGAGTCGCTCCAACCCTTGTAGCGCGCTCATGAAATTTTCTGGTCGCCGTGTGCCACTTTCTTGCCCCAAACGACTTCCGACCACCGTATCGCTTCAGTGGTCTGCTTCTGCCCCTCCCCTTCTCCTTGCCCATGTAATCGAGCGAGGTTTTTCAGTCTGGTTATTTCCTCATCGATATCAGTAATCGGTGCGCCGAGCGAAGTCGCTCCGCGAGGTCCTCCAAAATGTATACTTGAGCTTGGTACCGAGCCCGGTCTTCCCTCTCCGTATTTCTTTGCCATAGCAGATGGATTGAGACGGAGGTCAAAGTGATGGCGTACAAAATGTGGGCCAAATATGACATCAAGGATGATCGGAACAAAGTTCGGAAATGACCGAAGCAAGCCTCGGTCCGATACCCTGATCGCACCGCTGAGCAGCGATATCTGACGACTGACATATCATAGGCAGTGCATGCCTGCGGAAATTCGGAGAAAGTGGGCCCCGACTGCAAACGGACAGTGCTAAAGAATCTGTGGAGTGGGACATTCGCTCCCTTCCCGGGCCGAGGTGACCTCCAGGGCCAATGGTGGGTTTACGTTTATGTCTCGCTCTCGCTAACGAACTGTCATGAAAACTCCCTTCACAGAGACCTGGCTTACGGGCCCTCAGAACACCCGGTTCTACACTCGGACGTATAGTCCCTCGGCCCAGACTAAAGCCGCTGTCTTGTTCGTCCATGGCTTCACAGAGCACGTTGCGCGTTACGAGCACGTCTTTTCAAACTGGTCTTCACGCAGGATTGCCGTTTTTGCTTATGACCAGCGGGGCTTCGGCAGGACCGCACAGGACGAGCAGAATAAGAGCAAGGATAGCTCGTGGGCAAAGACGAGCTGGAAAGAGCAGCTCGAAGACATGGAATGGGCCATTCAGCAGGTCAAGCAGCAGTTTCCAGGCGTGCCCGTGTTTCTCTATGGTCATTCGATGGTGCGTCTCGCGTTTTTCCCGATTGACGCGCCTAGTTCTGCAATCCAACAAATGACCATTAGGGTGGAGGGTTGGTCCTCGCATTTCCTACACGCGCAGACGCGTCGCCGTCCAAGGAGACTGTATCGGGCATCTCTGGAGTTATTTGTACCAGTCCGCTCATTACGCCGACGACGCCCGCCCCCAAAGTCGTTCGTTGGCTTGGCGAGAAAGCGAGTCGGGTCGCTCCTTTCGTCCTGATACCTACTCCGTTTGACGAAAAAGTAAGCCATCCCACGTGGTTGACGCGTGCACTAGGATTGAGAGAGACAGGCATTAACCCATGACAATATGGTCAACAATGCGTACTTGAAGGACCCGCTCATCAAAAAGTCTGGTTCCCTAAGAGGGTTGAGTGATATGGTGAACGGCGTATGATTCTTTCTTCGATATTATCTCTGGGAGTGTTAACCCCAATGTTTAATATTTCTAGGGAAATGGGCTCCTGGCCAGGGATTATAAAGAATGGCCGAGACAACTGCCCGTTCGTACTTTCCGTTCCTTTTCGACACACTGTACTCAACATGGGACAGATTTTGCTGGTTCACGGCGCAAGAGACAAGGTAGATCTAGGTGTCTGTCGACTTCCAGCTCGTCGTGACTACTTACATACTTTCAGATCACGTCATTTAATTCCACCAAGAAATTCCACAAGCTCCTTCCTGCGGAAGACAAGACGTTCTCGTCTTACGCGGTATGTTCTTTTACATTCACCGAGCGAGGTCTTGACCGCTTTTTATAAAGAATGGGTTTCACGAACTGCACAATGAACCTGAAGGAGTATGGGAACAGTTGACTGAAGAGTGTATCGCCTGGGTGGAGGCCCATATTTCCCCTAGGCGTACTTCCAAGTTATGACAGTTTCACTACGTGTACTAACCATAGGTTTCCGAGGTAGTCATTATATTGGTGTATGTACATGCGTACGCATAGTCTAGTAGCCCGCCGCTCCTGGTGCAGCATCACCCTCCCGCTTCAGCCTCAACAATACCTCCTTGAAGCGAGTGAGGTCGGTAGTGCCGGTACCAGTCCGGGCAACCGTTTTGCTCTGCGAGTTCTGGAGTTCGATAGTGGTACAGATCCGTTCCCAAGTAGTCCCCTTTGTGAGCGACGACTGAAGGCCCTCGAGGAAATCTGTTTCCTGGTCCCTATTGGCATCAAAGTATGATTAGTTGTTCATTCTGGAAGACAACAAGAATGGGGGCGCACTTGTTTTCCCGGATAGACCGTTCCTTTTTGGCAGCGTACTCCTCATAGAATTGATCGATGGCAGCCTCTGCCTTGGATATGGTCTCCTGGCGTTTCGCTTTGCTCGCCTCGTCTCGTTGCCTAATCTCTTCCGCTTGTTTCTCGCGCCATTCCCTGTTCCAAAAGCAGGTGATTGAGCATGCACTCATAGACCATAGCACGCAGAAAGTTTTCGGACAGAATCGTACGCTGCACTACTCACCTGACTACCTCGGGTTCTTCTTCCTGAATCTGCTGGTTGAGAATGGGCGTCGACGACAATGCGGAGGGTTGAGGGCGGGGTGCGAACGGAGCGGGGGCTCCAAAAGTCGGTTGCGCAGGAAGTGGGGGAGGTGGCGCAGCCTGAAAACGTCCTGGTCATCAGCCAACCCATATCGACGACAACCCTCGCACCGCATCGAATGGTGCGAGTGAATTAGAGCGAACGCGCGCGCGCGAGAGAGATAGACGTACGTAGCCGACATCGAGATCGGGGAACTGGTCCTCAAACTTTTCGATTTCGTCGTCGCCGGTCACCTTGACATCGGTGAAGCTCTGTCGTGGTGGACTTCCAAAGTTGTCAAAGGAGAAGGCAGAGGGCGGGGCTGGGGTTGCCACGGGTTGCTTGAAGGCGGGTACTGCACCTTCACCATCGATAGAGATGTCTGGAAAGGCAGACGCAGCACGGTCAAAGTCAAAGTCGTCCATGGTCGATGCCAGAAACGTAGCTCTTCGTTCCCCGTAGCCTAACTAAGTATCACGTGATGTATTTAATGAAAGATTTGAACTCAATTGCAGAATGCTTACAACTAGTACTAGATGCCTCAGGCTGTCAGTCATATACTACTTGATGATGTACCAAGAGAAATTCAAGAGGTTCTTTGAAGATGGATCCCTCATTTCTCCTTTTTTTCTGGAACGGTAATTCATATGTAACGATACGGACTTCTAAAGTCACGAGGCACAAAAGTCACGTGTCAGATTGCCGAGCAGTGGCCTGTGCGTAGAGCGGCTAGACCTCAGAAGAGATATGGCCGCTTGCGAGAGGTATATAAAGA
>JBBPOR010001273.1:0-12992 GCA_038091555.1 Leccinum sublutescens
CCGGTAGTCCGCCCCGGACCGGTGCTTGTCAATGATGAAGGCACCGAGGAATTTGAAGTCGATTACATTGTCGATTCTCGCCCAATCGGCCGCGGATTCCAATACCTAGTGCATTGGAAAGGTTATGATGACAGCGATCGAACTTGGGAACCTGCCTCCGGTCTAAAGAAAGCCCAGTCAGCTATAAATGACTTCCATCGCCGTAAACCTTCGGCTCCTAGACGTTTGAAAATGAATCGTGCTCTTTTTGATACTCTCTTTTCTACTCCTATCATTAATTTCACTTCCGGTTCTACCTCCGCTTGATCTGGAATCTCAAGCCTAGTAGGGGGGTAATGTTACAAATCTCTTCATTTTCCACTTTTCGAGGTCACGTGACCTGCTTAGTCAGCATCACGTGACTACTTATATACTTCACCTTTCGTTTCTCACTTTTTACTTTTCCAAGTCACGTGACATACACAGCCACAGGTCACATGACTTATCCTGGTAGCACCCGTTGAACACTTACTATAATAGTTAGCACAGCTTATCCAGACCGGCCCTAAGCTGGTCTGTGCACACATGTAATTAGTATAAATACTTGAATGTAGCAACCGAACAAGCCAGTCTTGTTCTGGTTGGATTCCCTCCATCCTACACATTCCCCTCCCAGTGTCTTTGTGATTGTTGAGGTGCCATAGTCCTTGTTGGATCTAGGTTGCCTTCAAAACGCCGCATGAACCAGGAACGAGTAGGTACGGAACCATCGTGTGTGAGCCACAACTCTGGAGCATAAAAGAAAAGAGAATCACGTGAATGTACGTAGCGTAAAAAGGTAGGCAAAGGGTCAATAGCGCCGGAAAACGCGCGCACAGAGACTTTGTTGCCGTGCCCCGCTTTAAGTACTTTGTGGGTTGGTAAAATGAAAGTAAAAGAATCAGTGGAAACACGGAGAGAGCAACGAAGGATCACTTTATGGAGCGACTGGAGCTGCAACGCATCAGGCCACACGAGCTCACCGAGACGCATGAGAGCGTGAAAACCTGTGAGCAACAATGCACCGAAAAGCAAGTCGTCATGCAGGGAGGTGGTTGTGAGAGTGGAGGTAACAGTGAGAAGGTGGGAGGGGTCAAGTGGGAGTTTGCGAGAAGGTTGTTGCCGAGCGCGTTTACTAAGGCAACCAGCCAATGTACATTTGACGAGAGGGTGTGCGCGAGCTTGACGAACCTCGGGATATTCATTCTCCAGTCGATTGCAAATGCCAGCTAAGTACACAGCCACAGAATCAGGTCGAATGTGGGCGGACATGAAGACAATGAAAAAGGAAAGAGTGTCGACGGTGGGTGTAACGGGGCGGTTGTGAAGGCGACAAAAGGTAAGATAGGAGTTGAGGTGGGAATTATAACTTGAAGCGAGTAGAGACGAACGTTCGAGAGCCATGCCCATGGCAATCGCACGTTCGTGAAGCAGACGAGACAGGGGCCACGGTTCACGGGCAGGCTGTCTCGTCTGCGAGGGAGGATTCATGAGTGGGCAACCCCCAGCGCATTCCGAGGGGGTGAAAAGGGGAGAATGTCAAGATCAGGCACAAGTGCGCATGCATTATCATTGTGAAAACGGGAGACGGCATCAGCCACTGAGTTGTGTTCGCCAGCAACATGCACGACACGAAGATCAATGTTGTAGGTAATAAGCTCATCAACGGCTGAGATGAGCAGTGCATTGAAATGTGCCGGGGCGCGCAAGGAATGGAAGATATCAACAGCAACAGAACTGTCGGAGAAGATTGCGAGGCGAGAGGGAGGGGGCTCGAGGTGAGCGGCGATGTGGACCGCTGACGTGACAGCAAGCAGTTCCAAGTAGTTGATGTGACAGTCCGGAGGTAATACGGAGACAGGGCACTGAAAGGCCAAGGCAAGGGTGGGGAAGAAGATGCCAAGTCCGGTAGAGGTGGCTGCGTCAACATGAGCGATCACAACATCGGCATCAGATGGTTCCCAGGCAGATGCAGTAAGGAGCCGAACACCAGGGAGATGATCGATGTGACGGGCCATCCAATTGAGCTCACTTTCGATGGCTCGGTTGACAGTGACAGCAGCAAACATGTTTCGCTTGCCCGAAACCTTCTCGTACAACGCAGAAAGCCCGGGGGGGAGCAAGTAAAACACATTGAAAGCCCAATTGCACCATCCAGCGATGCGGAGGAACTTGCGTAGAGGCCACCGTTTACCGTGGACAGCAAATTCACGAATATGATGGAGGAGCTCGGCTTTCTTGTCCTGTGGGAAACGGACAGTCATCTCGTTGGGATCAACGATGAACCCAATGATTTCAAGTGGGGACCCGAAAATCTGCTTGGGTTCATCGTGCGGCAGCCCGATCTCATCCCACAAAAGAAGGAGCTTAGTTTGTTTGGTCGGGAGTGATTTGTTGTATGGAGGGTAAAACATGAAGTTTGCAGCCTCCTCGAAGCTGTAGGAGTCATCGACGTAAACTTTGAGTGCAGCGAGTAGCTTGACAAATATGGCAATCCAAATGACGAGTGCCATGAAAGAAACCCAGATTTTGCATGAGCCGCGACCGCCAAAGTTGTTACATCGGTCAACGTGACGATCTGCTTGAGTTGCCAAAGAGGGTGCATGGGAAGTCGACGGTAAGCCATGGAAACATCTGACTTAAACAAGACGAGAGGAACTGTGGGATGTTCTTTACGAAACGCAAGTAAGGAGGCACCGAGGGATTGCATGCCATCCATTTTAGTACCTGTGATCGCGTCACGTGAGATCATGTCGTTCAAAGACGGAGATCCAGCACTGTGGTCAACGACCATACGAAATTTGTCCGAATGTGGTTTGGGAACCGCATGCACAGGAACACTGTACATTCCAGGAAAGAGGTCGCGGCCAAAAGAACTTGAAAAAACGATGCCGTCGATTTTGCTACTATCTCGCGTGGTCATCTTCGCCCGCAGACGAAACGGACAAAGCCCATTAATAGCCGTGTAGTTACCTTGTTTACAAGGTCACTCAACTGGACAATTGTGGCTGATGAGTCGCCAGTATGTAACACCCAAATGTGGAAAACGATTACATAACATTATCAATGCTGTGCATGTAGCATCCTCTTCTGGCACAACTATTCAACCTCGCCAACGTGTCTTTATCAGGTTTCGCCAATCTTTCATCTTCCAGGCGTAGGAACTCGCTCGGATGAGACATAAGTAGTTTCTCGTTGAAATCTCTGAGCAATCGAATGCTGCTCCTCCCTCGGTATCGAGACAATGCAACGTATATGTTGAACAATGTTATTCCTGCGGTCGGTGGCAATGCAATATCTACGATTGCATTGTTGATCGTTTGGCCTTGTGAACGATAGTCCGTGAAGGCATACAATGCAGTGAATGGAAACTGTTTTCTTGTAACTGTTTTTTTGGTAACTCCATCTGGTATGGTGAACGTTCGTTGAAGCGGTGTTGGAGGGATGACTCCGTTGTCAAGCTTTCAAGACCAGGCAAGGTTGGAACTTTTGTGATTTGAGATTTGATGAGAACGCATACCGGTAGATAACTGAGGGTGACAATGGTATCTGTTCTTGAAGGAACTTGTTCGCGATCGTCCAAGATAATTGCTTTGATCTCGCCGCGAGAACCGTTTGCGAGGTCGAGATCGGTTGTCACATTGAACGTCACCATGACCTCCGTGTTCTTCTCGTTTGGTTTGCCTCGCGCCGGCCATTGCAAAATGTTCGCGCAACATTAGAGAATGACCTTGAATAGTATCATTTGCGGGACATATGAAGAGCTGTCCTTTTCTTTGTTTTGTACGCTCACGACACACGGCAGCATTCCACTGACGTCGAACGCAATGGCAGGTTGTGATTAAAACTGCTTCGTTCCAAGGATATGGTGAGAAGTCCGTAGCTGGGCATGCTGGATTCGTTATAATCAGAGAGCGTAGCATTTGGACAACGTGTTGCGCACGACAATTAATTGCCATGTCGAACGTGACGTAGTAAGTGCTCCAGCCATTCGTCACCCACAACTCGAACCTGTTGTTTTAAACCAACAACTGTCTCAAATCGCTCGTATAGTGAACATCAGAGACTCAGAGGAGGTCATCCGCTGTTGCTTACAAGGGATCTAATTGCCAGTACAGAGGCTTGCCGTCAACAGTTCAGTGGAAATTGATGGAAATCGCCAACGAGAATGATATTGACTCCGCCAAATGGTAGTTTTCCTCCTTCCACTCCCACCAAATTCTTTGCCTTGCTCAGAGCTGCTGAGACATGTGCTAGAAAGTGGCACGAAACTATTGACATTTCATCTATGATGAGGTAGTGTTTGTTGCGCCAATACTTTGCAAGTTTTCTAGCCGATTTCAATTTTCTGTAATCGTTCGTGTCGATGATTGACGAGTGAAACAACGAACCATTGTAAACAAGGTATTTGCCGACGAAGTGCGGCCGTGCTTTCTACTAGTACAGTGGGGCTCGAAAAAAAAGGAAATGTATCGGCTGAGACCATTTGCGCCCCGAATCCCATGGGCTTGTACCCCGTATCAGCTTGTAGTCGCCCGTATTATAGAGCGTCACTGGTCTGGTCCTATCGCCCGCCTGTCTCAGTCTATCCGCCGTTGGCTACGGCCGATTTCCACATATGCACGCTAGCTAATCTCACCCCACTTCCAGTCCGGCGAATCGCTGGCATACTGGCACAACAGTCTGAACTCTCGGCTAGACCCGGCTGACCATCTACCATAACAGCACTTGGCAAGCACGGCCCTAGAGAGAGCTCCCCCATAGCTAGTTTGTACTTTCTACGTAAACCTTGACAACTTGTTTCTCAAGATCCTCAGCCTTTTCTTCGGACGTGTCTGCTGGACTTGGCGTCACTCCACGGTCGTAATCCACGTCAACCTCGTCCGCCGAGATCAGCTTCTCTACAAACGTATCCCGTGGTGGGAACAGCGTAGATGTGGTGTAGTACACCACGCTCGACACCACGAACTGTCAAGCATGAGCATGTCAACACACGAGTGACAGCGTCCTCCGACTTACCCCATACATCCAAGCGATATCGAACAGATGAGTCACGTATCCTACCGCGACACCCGGACTGATGGAGTTGACGAGACCGGGGAAAGTTGGCACTACAGTGACAAGGACTGCCAGGACCGCACGCCAGTTCTTTGGGTTCAGCGTCAGATATACACCACCATGCGAAGAGATCTAGACACTGACAAATCCCCCTGTGTACCTGTATCGGCCGTTCGGATCATACATCGCAGGAACATCCACCCTGCCTCTGTGAACTAGCCAGAACTGCAGACATCATGATAATCAGACCGCGACTCGTCATCGTTTCCCGCATAGAATACTTACGTCGGTGACCATAATCCCTGCAAACGGACCCAAGAAGATGGCGGCGCCATTCATGAAGGTCATGAATCCTGCGGCACTGTTCCATATTACAATCAGTTGCGGAATCCCCTCAATACGACAAGCTCACTTGGCTAGGATCTCCCAGGGACACAGAGCCCAACCCCCAATGAGAGCACAGATTAGTTGCCCACGTCGGATATTAATATACTGTAGATCATGTCAAAACCCCGACGGACAGGTTGCATAATATCGGTACAGGAACTTACCTTGGGTAATAGAACTGTCATGTCATTTCCGGCACCAAGGGAATTCGCGCTGATGTTCGTTCCAACAGTCGTGAGAGCAAACGCGAATGAAGCAAAGAACGCGGCCGCCCGGTTGTCCCATTTATCAATGAGCAGCAAAGGGTTCCAGAGGACCTCCCCATATAATTGGATCCCCGCACTCGTGACCGCAATGCCGGCAAAACTGCAGAGAATAAATGCGACAGGAATGATCAAGGGTTGGACGTATTGACTGTCAAACGTGTCGTGAGTACCAGATCGAACAGCAAGCAAAATTTAATCACGCTTTCTCGTCTTTTGCATAACGCTGGTATGATGGTTAGTGGAACCATACACAACGGCCGAAAATATGCGTCTCACAGTAAAGTCAGGGATATTGACAGACAGACTGGCATATATTCCCAGCGCACTGTTCATCGCACTCAACCAGCTCCAAGAAAACAGCGGTCCAGTGATAGCCGCATGTTCAGAGAAAAGACCGCTGGATGGTGGGACTCGAACGAACGCCCAGATGACCATCGCCAGCCAAGCTATCGGGACTATCACGCCCTTGACGAAGAACAAAATTCTGAGATTGTGTGGGGAGAGGAACAAGAAGGGCAGTTGGATCATCCAATAGATGAAGTAACACAAGAGGCCTAAAGAAGAGGTGAACAAGTGGACATCTTGTTTTTCCGTCGACATTACCTGAGCTCGTGATGCCCGATTGTGAAGACAGGTAGTTTGGCATTCTTGCGATCGAAGGCCAAATAGCTTTTATCATCTTGAACGAATGTAAATTTCTAGACGAGCGAAGCCGCGTTCGACATGGCATGAATTTACCTGGTAAACACACTGTGATCCATTATACGACTGGCAGAGAAGCATCAATAAAGGCAACCAGAACCGCGAAGAATGACGATTCCTTACCTGAATCCCAAACCAAAACATGGAAAGAAGGACACGAATGGAGACAGTGAAGTAGCTAAACCAAAAACCGAACGAGGACCTGTTCAATACGGGAAACGCAACATGGAGTCGAGCACCGGTTGTTCCGTTAAGTACCATCACTACGGAAATGATAATATAACCCAGTGCAATGCATGGAAGGGCCTGACGCCTTTGAGGATCATCTGAGCGCACCCCGAAGAGCCAGATAGGATGAGAACGTACCAAGACAGACCGATCGCCAGCATAGAACCGGCGAGCTCCCACACCGCAAGGTTCGTTGCGTCGGACACCCAGTAAGATATCTCGGGAGAACATGAGATGGTCGTAGGTATCGAAAGCAAGATAACACACATAGTTCCACGTTCTGGGGAGGCATATAAAAACCATCTTGCGACACAGAAATGATGCTACTCACGTCCAAGTCCTTAAGCGAGGAGGAACGGGGTCCATGTCCTTGTTACTCCAGCCATGAGCGGCGAACGTTGTCTGTTCTGGTTCCAGCGCCCAGGTCGATGGTCGAAAAAGGTTGAGTGCATGTTGTGTAGAGAGACGCATCACTCAAGCTATGGCTTAGCGGCCGAGCTGAGTGGCGTCCTCGGTCTTTTACATACGTTTCATTATCTCGGCATCAAATAGAGACACCGCGTGAACGTGCCAACCCCGATAATACGGCACAGTCCCATTGGACAAAGTATACGTGTCGTCAGCACTCAGATAGTGTTGCCCGAAAGGGATGATTAAGGGGGAGGTATTGATCTCACGACCGTTAGCCCCGGGCCGTCTATGGTATATTTATCAAGCACTATCATAGACAGGGTAGTCGCCTGACTCACTGTGTGATCAGAACTTGACCCGTGCATACAATGAAAGCGAGCGTCGAGCTCGCCGGTTGCAAGGCCAACACTCCTCCACATGGTGAGCAGTCAGAGTAGGTGACAGTCCGGACTGTCCAGCCAACAGTACAAGTCACTTACCCCTGCGTTTCACCGGAGTAAATCAGACTTTGCTCGCGTCGAAACGCTGTCCGTTGGAGTACATGACTACATATCAAGGTTACACCTACAAATACATCCAATCCTTATCTCTACAAAGAAAGTCAAACAACAGCATGCGCTGCAACCAACATTCAGTCCAGGTCATCCACCTCCATGTAGTTGTCCGTGTCCGTGTCTTGGTACTCACAGACATCATCAACTGGAACCAACCGACAAGCCTCGAAGCCTCCATCGTCATCTTCAACAATGTGCCATCTGTCCGGTCGTGCGGTCATATCATCTCCGATATACCGCATGTACAACTCTCCGTTCTCATCGTCAGCGCTGAGTCGAATGTTCCACCCAAGACAGATACGATTGTAAGCCTCGTCGCGGGCAATGAGTCCTTCGGTGTGCCGATACTCCATGTCATATTCTTGGAGCATCCCGATCGATGCACCACGCCGCAGACAATCGAGGTCGCCTTCGTCCAGCTGATCAAAGAGGTAGTCGTCCTCGTCGATGACAACACTAGGAGGCTCCCACTGTGGGTATGTATATTCTCCGTCGTAGCCTTCTTCTCCGCTTACAGTACCATAGCTGAATACCTCCTCGTACCAGCTAGAGTCTTCTTCGTCTTCCTCGATTGCATCATCGTCTTCGTCTTCATCCTCGCCGTCGGTTGCCCCATAGTCATCGATCTCCTCTTCGTCATCGGGAAAGAGACCCTCCCATGGGTCAGAGTCGTTGGAAACCACATCGCGACCTGGCAACGCGACAGGTTGGGTGCCTCTCACTTTAGCGACCGCGGCTACGATTGCTTTGATCATGAAGACAGGTATCGGGCGGTGTCGTATGTTGGTACGGCAGCACGGACACGTCTTGCGTCGCCGCAGCAAGTAATCAGGATCCTCGTCATCATACATCTCATCATCGATAACGGGGGCCTTGCGGAACCACTCTTGAAGACATATTACACACAGGATATGACCACAAGGCGAAAGACTGTTACTGTTCAGGAACAAAAATATGCATGTCAATGGAAACGCACGCGTATGGACGATGGAGTAATTCCATGCATATTTGACATTGCGAATTGCTTTCGAAAGTTGTGATTGCCTATCGCGAGGTCGCACGAAGATATGTGAGTTGACATCAAAATGGAATCCATCAAGTGAACACACCTCGTCTAATTTCTTTGACCTGGTCTGCAATTTAGATATTTGTGAGTCGGACTCTTTTAGTTTCTTTATGGATGAAAATCAGATAAGCATCGAAGAGAATTTCAGCGAGAAATGTCTTGCCTGTTTCGAGGCATTGTCCTGTTGCTTTAACTCTTCGATAGCCTATATGATATCAGCCTCGTTTTTGAAAAAGTTAGCGAAAGGATGACCTTGTTTTGTCGCTTGATGGTTTTCTTGTTTTCGTGAGCCAACTAGAGACAATGTGAACAATGGGAAAGTCATTACAGTGGAGTATATGCGTACCTTTTTCAAACCATCCAACTCCCGTTTCAATTTTGCAAACTCGGCAGTAGCGACGGGACCGGCATAGTCAATGTGTGTGTCGATAATGCCATGGGCGTCCCTTCCCGATCCATCAACATCCGAGGCGGTCCCTTTTGCCTTGACTGATTCTCGGGATTTTGATCTCTCCCTCTTGGTAGAGGATCCGTTTGCCTCTGATGCATGAGGCACGTTCGCACGAGCAGCGTTCTCCGCTAAATGACGATTGTTCGAACGGGGTTTTACCTTGGACTTGCGTCCTCGGTCAGAATTGGCATCATCGATGGCCACCAGGAAAGGTCTCGAACCCGAGGCCGGAAGAGATGGATTCCCAGGTTTCTTTCGTCTATTTTGGTCGACAAAAGAAGTATCAGGCTTGCGGGCCACGTTGGATTGCAGTTGGGTCGGCTGAGGGTCAGGCGACCTGGATCTGCGTCTGCGGTGGCTAGGCAGAGGTGTAGGGCCCGATATGGTCACAGACTGGCGTCGCTGAGCGTTGGTGCGACGTGAACTCCTCCCGGCGTTATTCATCAAGATTTAGGTAGGAGAAAGAGAACAAGGCTGCAATACAGGTCAGATATATTTGTACCGACCGCCAAATAAGACCGACCTCGATAAGTAATTACCTGAAGGCAACGACAGAGTTCCTGCCGTGGTCGTGGATGCGATGAAGGGACAAGACGGGCAAGCATTGTGTGCTATAAAGGCGTGTCACATAGCGTGACAGCATCACGTGGCCCTCAGACTGGTAAGCCGTGGAAACAAACTTCCTTTCAAGGCATCTAGCGCACGTCGTAGGGGGTTGGCTAAAATCTGACCTCGATCGATTTGGCGTACTCCAAGTTCCAACCGACTATCAAGGGAACCTGCCAATGCATTAAAATGAATACATCGCGGCAGGCATCATACAAGAGACCGTTCGGTCCGAAACAGTCCATGAGGGCTTTTGCCCGTACCTTGCGGCGTTTCGGATGATGAGGTCTATTCCATTCTTTCTCCGCATGGGCGATCAATTTTCACCTTACATGCTGCCAGTTGGTCTACCTGATTCTAGTGACGCGCATGATGCGACGGGGGCGGGTGAAGCTCCAACGGATTTCAATATTCAAGATGGACTTGCTTCACAAGCAAAGGCAGGCGAATGGTGCGAGGGTGCCATGCTGGCGAGTATTAAGATGTTAAGTTGTACTACCATTCGAGATCAATTGACACGTTCTCCTTTAGTTTTATTCATTGTCACTAGCTCCAACGAGTGCGAAGTTCAGCGCTAGCATCTTACGGAGGTATTCCTGACTAGGAGCGAGTGGGTTCACTATGCCTATCACGGCATCCCAAACAGGAAGCAACCCTTTGACTCTGGGGCTCCACGACGGCCGCCTTACCGTGGAATGGATCAAGGGATGCGAGTCGGAAAACCCGGAGTTTGCCTACCTCTCTGCTTGTTATATGACGGTCGGAGAGGGTCCAGACGAACAAGATCACATCTAAGTTTACCAGAATACGTTGGATGGATCTGGTCGGCTGGATCATACCCGAGCAGCGTTGGCGCTCCAGAGGACCATGAATTCATTTGCTGATAGTGTTCCGCTCGATCAGCGCATTTTGTACGTACATATCGCTGCCTAATGCACTTCGGACCGTGTCTACTTAGTCTGCATCCTTGTATTGTTGCCTAGGATTGTTCTGGTTGTGTAGACTACAGGTACCTTGAGCAGTACGTATGACGACCGTCATCGACGCTACGGGAGTCTGGGCTTCGCGACCGCTTCCTAGAGTTTCATATGTACGTATGGAAAAGGCTTTTGCGCCATCGCATTTGTCTTTCGTGGAGACTGAATGGGTTTCGAGCCGGCGAAAGCTCTTGTCTAGTCTGGTAAATTTGGTTGGGCTCTGAACTTAGAGCAAACAATTTTTTTGGATCGGGATGGAACCCATCTTGCCACTAGACTCGTCGGATCGTCTTGTGTTGCGCCGTGCATGGGTTTCGCGAGGTGTCGGTTACATGAGGACTCGGAATCGATTCGATCGTAGTTCTGCGGCATGGGCGATCGATCAACAGCTGCACCAAGGGCACATCGATGAACCCCTATTGAAAATACCTCCAGTGTGCCAACATCCGGGCGTTCGTACAGGGTAAAGTATCATGCAAACGACTAATGATTATGATCTTCTGCTTGATGCTGATGGACTATTGCCCCTGTCAGACTCTGGACGTACCTTTACACAGTCATTCGATGCTCGGTCTCTCGAGCCTGGGTCCCCTAATCGAGAACTATCGATTCTGCCCACATCTCTTTCTCTCTCAGCCTCTGCCTTGGCCGTCGATCGTGGCGTGACAAGTTACACAGGTCTAGCCTGAGTATCTGCAGTTCCTACTCAAAATTCCCACGGCTCCGTACTCTTGTAAAATTTGAGCTGTACATTGGTAAGTACCACAACAACACTTCATGGCCATTGTGCTCAGTGCGTGGGCTGTTTTCATCCACAGGTATCATATTGCAGGGCTGCAGGGGAGGAAGGAAAAGAGAAGCAATTACAATTTTCCGATGTGATCTCGGATTGGCCGCCATCTCCAAAATGTCTCTTGTTTGGTTGGTGGCTAGTAGCGCTGGTCTGCGCAAAAACCAAATCAAGGGCCACTGGATTTTTGCGATTAGCGGGAGTGCCACAGCATGCTTTCGACTTCTTTCCCTGATCGTTATCGTGCACGCCCTCATGAAAGCGATTGACGAGATCCCGACCTTCGCAATCGACTGAAACAGAGGCAGATTCGTTCATGGGGATCACTCATTGGACTCCACGGTTCGCAGAAGTCATGAGAACCCACAACTCGACCAGATCATTGGAATACTGTTGAAGAGGACGATTCAATACACTGACATGGTAAGTCGATATTTGCGGTCTCGTGTGCGCTACCTCACCTCTACCTCGTGCTTCTAGCCTAGCCCATACTATTGTATCAAATTGTAGGGGCACGCAAGGTTCACATCGATCGTTGGCGCCTAAGATAGCGGCAGAGATGCAGTAGGTGATGTGGAAGCCGGGATAATTTGCTGAAGACGACGACTATAACGTATCCTTTATGCCAGGTGAAAGCAGTTTGGGGACCTCGTGGAGATAATAGGCGGAAGGTAGCCAATTCAAACCAGTTGCTTCACTTGTTCTGAATGCGCAGATTGTCTGTTGAAGGTGAGTCTCATCGTAGTAGGGTAAAGGGTATATTATACATTGTATGTTCCACATTCAGTGGTCTTATCATTTTGACATGCTTTGCAAAGTCGCTGATTCAGCATTCCGAAATCCGCGGGTGTCCCCAGCAAGATACGCAGGGCGTAGCACTGACCAGGACTCCCGGCAGCTCACACAATCACCAGCCATTTCGTCAATGCGGGACTCCGCATCTCCGTAATCGCGTCGCAAAGAATACAGGCGTGTCTCATCAACTTGGCTTGGGTGAAGCGGTGGCTTCTGTGGGTGCTCTTGTTTACCACGAATGGGTGAGAGTGCCTGACTGACTGACCAAATTCCAGCCGATCGTTCCCTGTCTAAACAGCTTCGCATAATGATGCAGGCACGCACCAACTTGCAGGTAAGTACTACGCGTCCGTCGGTTCACACGTTTGATCAGTGGCAGAATTTCTGGATTTGGCTTATCTCCTTACTTACCTTACCTTAGGAGCTCGTTTCGGAAAGGAAGCAGCGCGTGACCTAGGTAAACAAAAGTTTCTTACTGCTCAATCATGCACAACTGATCGATTGTTACCGGCAGCTGATGCCGCGGGGCCTCGAGGTGCCCCTTGGCTAAGATGCACTCCACGTCGGAGTCCACGATCAGTCTCCGCATGCCATGCCGAACAAATCTTCGCCATCTTTCGCGTATCAAGTAGTCCTATATGACCCACAGCTCTGGCTCCCGCCGCAAAGACATGCAGAAGCGT
>JBBPOR010001274.1:0-12991 GCA_038091555.1 Leccinum sublutescens
CGAAGTCGATGAGAAAAACGGGGGGCCAATATATTGTATTATCATAAACTACAGAGATTACAGATAGTATGAGATCACTATATCTTCTCGGGCGTGTAGCCTCACTCTCCGTGACTTATCATGATAACAGCAACAAGTCGCGACTGACTTTGCTCACGTGCTGTCAGGTAAATCATGTAATATCATAATTCTGCAATTTTTGTGATGCAGGAGGTGTTCTGATTGATGTTGAATGTGGGCAAAGCTTCAAACATGAAAGTGACTCAGACTGCGGCCAAATGCCCCACAGTAGTGGACCTCCGGAAGAAGCTGATCAAGTCAAAACAGCGTACAGACGAACGTGCACCCGGCCCACCTGGACCGAAGTGCCGCTCGGAAGCGGATGTCGGAAGTAGATGGGAATCCGATCGACGTCCGCTTCTTCCACTTCCTCCCTCGCCCTCACCGTGCCTACTGCTTTAACTCTACGTTCCACATTTTCGTTGCAATACACTCACGCTTGGAATCTAGATGTTCACGAAAATAAGGACAGGTTTGAAAAAGACAGGTGGTGTTGAAAAGACAGGCGGTTTCGAAAACATCCGAGAGAAATTTGGCCGCTTCAGGATCCTTATCATTGGGCGGGCAAACGCTGGCAAGACGACAATTCTCCGCGCGATCTGTAACACTACCGAAAACCCGGAGGTCTATGATGGCAAAGGCAACAAGGTGCGTGCCAAGTTTGATACCTAGGGACGACTGGTTTTACCAAACCGTGTGACTAGATTGATCTCACCCAGGTCGAGGGTTCCATGGGGGTGAGGATCACCACATATTGGACTCGGACGTGAGGCGCATATCTACTAATGCATACTAGCGCGGAATGCACGACATCGAGAACCAATTAATTTTCCGGAGCAACGACAAATTCGTCTTCCATGACTCGCGGGGCTTCGAAGCTGGTTCTGTGGACGAATTCCAACAACTGAAGGAGTTCATCGCAGATCGTGCCAACACGACGGATCTCAAGAAACGGATTCATGCCATCTGGTAATCGCTAAGCTGAGCTGTGCGAGAAGAGACACTGACTGATCATTACGTTAAATAGGTACTGTATCCCAATGGACAAATTGTGTCGGACAATCCAACGTTCCGAAGAACGGTTTTTTGATGAATGTGATACGAGAAATGGTGACTACATTTTTGGAAAGGTTTTCTCGAGCTTACAACTTGTCCAGTGCCTGTCATCGTGTTGTTTACTAAGTTTGATGCATTGTTGACGGTGGCCATGGGCAAACTAACTGGTGATGATCGAAGGCTGCCATTACAGGAGAGGAAGGCAAAGGCACATGGGCTCATAGAGGGAATTTTTGACAATGCTAATGTATGGGGATGTCTGTCCCAATTGAAGCATGCACCAAAATGTAGTGTTCGAATTGAAGGTATTTATCATGTTCCTGATAAATGATTCAGCTCACGGAATTTGCATACATGCAAGGAATGCACAACTCGAATGAGGGGTGTAATATACTGCTAGAAAATACAGCAAGGGTGCTGGATGAGAAGGCTGTGCAATTGCTATTTGTTACTGCACAGGAAACAAATATAGCATTGTGTATTAGATATGCACTTCAAGAGTGAGCACATAGTTGAATATTCTTCCAGGGCAGATGTCTCACTCTGAAAAAAAGGGTTGTATCTGATGTAGGAAAGCAGCAGCAGATGAACAAGGATCTTATAAAACTTGCAAGATGGTTTCCACACTTTTGGGTGAGATAATTTTATATAAATCAAATGAAACATAATTTCAATTACATTCCACTATGGAAATTACAGAGAGTGAGTTGTTCATTGGGGAATTATGATTTAACTTACATGATCCATTTTCCTCTGGAAATAACAGTTTGTGAGTTGTGCATTGTGGAATGTGCCAGATAGTGGCAATGCTGATGATGCCATGTCCACTCATTCTCCATTCTGCTCTGGAAATGACAGGTTGTGAGTTGTGCATTATGGAATGTGCCAGAGAGTGGTGATGCTGATGATGCCATGTCCACTCATTCTTCATTCTGCTCTGGACATGATAGCATGTGAGTTATGCATTGTGGAATGTGCCAGAGAGTGGTGATGCTGATGATGCCATGTCCACTTATTCTTTATTCTGTTCTGGAAATGACAGCTTGTGAGTTGTGCATTGTGGAATGTGCCAGAGTGGTGATGCTGATGATGCCATGTCCACTTATTCTTTATTATGTTCTGGAAATGACAGGAAGTGAGTTGTGCATTATGGAATGTGCCAGAGAGTGGTGATGCTGATGATGCCATGTCCACTCATTCTTTATTCTGCTCTGGAAATGACAGGAAGTGAGTTGTGCATTGTGGAATGTCCCAGAGAGTAGTGATACTGATGATGCCATATACACTCATTCTTCATTCTGCTCTGGAAATGACAGCCAGTGAGTTGTGCATTGTGGAATGTGCCGATAGTGCTGTCATGTCCACTCATTCTTCATTGTGCTCTGGAAATGACAGCATGTGAGTTGTACATTGTGAATGTTCCAGAGAGTGGTGATGCTGATGATGCCATGTCCACTCATTCTTCATTCTGCTCTGGAAATGACAGTTTGTGAGTTGTGCATTGTGGAATGTGCCAGAGAGTGGTGATGCTGATGATGCCATATCCACTCATTCTTCATTCTGCTCTGGAAATGACAGTTTGTGAGTTGTGTATTTTAGAATGTGCCAGAGAGTGGTGATGCTGATGATGCCATGTCCACTTGTTCTTCACTCTGCTCTGGAAATGACAGATTGTGAGTTGTGCATTGTGGAATGTGCCAAAGTGGTGATGCTGATGATGCCATGTCCACTCATTCTTCATTCTGCTCTGGAAATGACAGGCAGTGAGTTGTGCATTGTGGAATGTGCCAGAGATTGGTGATGCTGATGATGCCATGTCCACTCATTCTTCATTCTGCTCTGGAAATGACAGGAAGTGAGTTGTACATTATGGAATGTGCCAGAGAGTGGTGATGCTGATGATCCCATATCCACTTATTCTGCATTCTGCTCTGGAAATGACAGGTTGTGAGTTGTGCATTGTGGAATGTGCCAGAGAGTGGTGATGCTGATGATGCCATGTCCACTCATTCTTCATTCTGCTCTGCAAATAACAGAAAGTGAGTTGTGCATTGTGGAATGTGCCAGAGAGTGGTGATGCTGATGATACCATGTCCACTCATTCTTCATTCTGCTCTGGAAATGACAGAATGTGAGTTGTACATTGTGGAATGTTTTAGAGAGTGGTGAAGCTGATCAGTGATAATGCCATCCTCATTTATTTTATTTTCTATGTGCAAATAACAGTGGGTGAGTTTGCATTATTGAATGATGCAAATTGGAGTTCTAATACTGATACCATGTATTTATTCTATTTCAAAAATATTTCAAAAATCACAGCTTGTGAGCTGTATATCATATGACTCATAGTAGTAATAAATTAATGCATTCACATCACATTTTATGTTTCACATTTATAGAAGGTATGTTGTTTATCATATGTTTTCAGACAGTGATTTACCTTGGTTATGTCTTGGTTTATTTAGCTGGTGAGCTTACTATTATTATAAAATCGATCATAATCAACATTCATTTTTTTTGTATTTGATTGATCACAGACTGTGAGTTCCTTTTCACCATTCATAACATAGTGATAGTAATCTGATAAGATTACAGATGGTATAATTTATCTCACAGAACATAGTAATGAATATTTTCTGATGATGAATATTTTGCATTTTGAATAGGAGGTGAATACCATATTGGTTGTCTTGTATTCACTGTTTTATTTACTAATTATTACATGATTTAAAGGCTTCAAGTTGTCCTTGCAACTATAAATTATACAAATCTAATATTTGTTTACACCATTGTTGCAGGATGTAGGTTTTTTGTTTTTATTGTGGCAGAACTTTAATATCTGATCTATAATCTGATTATTTTTAGTCCATAAGTGTTTATCATATAATAACATCATGACCATATCTCATCCTTATTTATAGAAGGTCAATCTCTTCCATCATCTTTACCTTCATAATTTTCATATCATTTATCATTATCAGATTGTTCACAACCAAATAGTATGTATATTTATACAATTGCCTTTTTGTGTTGTAACATTTCATTATCCAGTCTAATATGGATATGAGTCAATCTTCCTTTCTGCACCCTGATAGTTTGGTAAATTCATTGATCATTTCACTTTGTATTGAAGTCAAATTGAAGACCATAGACCACTCTTGATACATGGCAGCAGACTCTCCTAGCTAGTATTGGTATGTTCTTTTTTCTCTTCAAAAGATTATTGTTAAGACATATCATTGCTTTATAGATATACTGCTTATTCTGGAGCATTCTTTCTATCTTTTCCATCAAAAAGATCCTCAGGCACTCCAATCTGCTGCTGAAAAGTACAAGACATCCAACATACCTGCCAAGGTGAAATCAGCCATGGAGGAAGTTTTCAAAAAATATGAGGCAGCATTCAAGAATGAAAAGATTGAGATGATCTTGAATGTTGTTCTTCAGAATCGGATTAGTATGTAACACATTTCATGTGTTTGTTATCTCATTCAATAACCAACTACATTTGTAGCCATTGAATGAAGTCCTTCTCATGACAGTCAGAACAAGTGGTTTTCAGAATGAAAAGTTGATGATACAGAAAAAAGAAGGAAAATGATTTTAACAACAAAAAACCATAGAAATGTGTCAAGCCTTGCATGCACCAGTTACTATCATAGATGTTTGTATGAAGACATACAGCCAAAATGCTGTACAATAGATCATATGGGATGATGTCTAGAGGATGTGTGTAAGGTAGTTCAAATTCTGAGATTTACTTGCCCAGGAGAGATATCAAAAGCAGCCAAAAAAAATAAAAGTTTTTGAAAACTTGAACTAGGATTCACCAATTAGCAATGAATTGGAAAGGGGGAGTTGCATGTGAGAGCATAGAAACATGTAGGAAGTATTCAAGACATCTCAGTGCCCAACTAATTGATCACCACTACTGTAGACCATGTAGAGTCTAGGACAGTCAGTGGTTCACCAGCTCACCAGCAGGCCAGTACTGTACAATGTACAATACAATTGAGCATCATATACCCAAGGAAAGCCTCAATCGAGCATCCAATCAAGCCAATTTTGTGTGCTCCATTGGACAAGTAACTTAGTCCTATCATATTTAGTTGCTGTCAATATGTACTATGTATGAGTGACAGCACACACATCCCTGAGAAAGGAAAGGAGGGAAAAGAGGAAGGCCTTTCTAATGACGACGGTTGATAGGCCACGTACGAGGGTGCGTCTGCCATCCTTCATATATATGTAGCACCTCAAGGAAAAGGAACTTAACAACTTGATTCCACCCACTCTGTCCTCATCCCACCCAGCAGAGATTCTGCTCTGAGGGGCCTGCCACCCACCAGGACAATCGTCGACGTGGCGAGACAAATCGACCGGTGGCGGGACAGGCCCAGCACCGACGACTGTACCATCCCTGTCATTCCGTTGTCAAAGAATAGAAGAAACAGACCAGACCGATCCTCTCACCCTCCAAGACACTCGTCGGACGGTAACGGACACCACTTTACGCGTACGAACTCGAAATTTCAACGACGACAAAACCGCCGTCGTGTCGTCCGACGGTACACGCGCACACACGCGAGATCGAGAGGTTACTAGGGGGCATGTCGATTCTAGCGTCCAGGACCATGTCGTTCATTGACCGCGATGACGGCGACGAAGGCGTATCAGAGAGGAGTGGGGGGCACGGGACGCAAGAACCCGACTCATTTGACTCCTTCGACGATCCTCTCGAGGACCCCCAGGTCGATCTACTTCCCCTCACTGGGCTCGTAGCCCATTCCCGTCTTTCGAGCCCTCCTCGTTGTTGTTCATTTACTTGAACCTTTGGCGCCCCTGTGTCACGCCGGGGCCCGATGACCGTGTGTCTTAGTCGGTCTCGTCATCCCCATGTCGCATGCGCCTCTTAGACTTAGTAGACTTGGCTTGAGGGCCTCGACAAGAGTTTGATCGTCGTCTGTATGTGGATTTTAGTCCGCGAAAAGACGTGTGGAAGGTCGCCTGCATGCCTGAAGAAAGCACTTTCTTGGTGGTCTTTGGTTTCGTTTTAGTTTTAGTTTTCGGTTTCGGTATCGGTAGATCGAGCAGTATGGTTGTTACGTTGTTTGCCTTTTCCATTAGACGTTGGCTTGGTGTTGGGAGGTGGTTCCTCCACATTGATGTCTGTGCCTGTGGTGAAGACAACTCAGCATCGGACAAACAAGTGGAATATAGAGCTTTCTTGCTACTCTTTTCTGGCCTGCCGCAGCGTTTCGTTGTAGATTTAGTGGCCTCGCCGCCTGAAAGTGATGCAAAACGGGTCTATATGCGTCAAATCAAACTGGAGGGAGCAGATCTTACCTTCCGGTTCAATAGTCTTCGATGTACGCTTCCAAGACGCTGGCTGCTTCGATTTGGAACGCCCTATATGCGTGTTCAGAACACGAAAGGAGACAAGTAATACCACAACAAACCAGCTACAGGCTGATTTTCCTCCAAGAGGGTGTGGATGCCTGCTGAGGGTGACGGGCTGACGAGCTTTGAAAGCGCTTTGCGGCGATATCTTTCGGACGGGATTGGGATGGCGATTCACCGGTCACGGCACGCGCGAGGAGGATATCTACCAGCGGGTTGGAGCCGTACGGCACGAAAGCCCTGTCCGTGTTGGAGTGCACGTCAGTACTCGACGCGACGCACGAACGAGACAGACAACACGAACCCACCGCGATCGCGGAAGCGCGCTTGTTGTCGCTTCAGACGCTCTGCTTTGCTCTCCTCTGTGGACGGGAGCATCTAGAGGTTGAATGAATGCATATCATATTTGGCCACGCGAGCAGGTTCCGAGTCTTGAACGCTTCGAGTCGTCATGGGAGAGTCTTATCTTGAGTCTGTCTTCAAGTTCTGGAGAACTGCGCGGTACGACGCACAGTATTGTTGTCCAGGTCGAAACAGATGCGAGACTGTACCAAGTGAGTTGGTGCTCTATCAATGAGGTTGCGGTGGGAAGGAGGCTCCTGACCAGCAAGAGCCGCGGTAGCGATGGCGATAATGTTGACCGCTCGGGCTAGAACCCTCTCCGATGCCTACTGGTATTTCCTCGTTCCCATTTGGTGAGTCGTGACATGCCAGAGCTAGATACCACGGAGGTCCCCTCTCCCAGAAAGGCGAGTTCTCACGAAGCGGCACAGTGGCCCTGTCACTGGCCCACAAGAGGTCAAGTCAGGGACTGTATACAGAGTGAAGAAAAGCTATGAAACGAACAAAGCCCCAGTGGGCCAGGCGGTGATGACGAAACGATTCATCCGTAGGCCGCCCTTCTGTAGCTCTGAGTGTAGGAAATGTCATGAGCGTTCTCGACACGGACCCGAGCCCGCGTAGGCTGAGATGGATGCCCCACGCCAAGCCATCGGCGAGACTATAAGATGCTTTCACGACAAGCGTTTTGTGGAACAAGTCACTTGGACAATGATGGGGCGATTGCTTATGTAGTTGAAACCACGGATTCGTGGAAAGGAATGTTGACAGGATGCGTCATGCAACGTGCACGCGATAACCATCCAAAACTCATCCGTTCGGAATCTGTAGTCAAGCGTCAAAGCGTCACGAGCAACAAGGTAGGGACAAAGATATTCAATATCTCATTGTATTGTTGTGTGATGCGTTTTTATGTGTGTAAAAAAGATCCACTCGTCTAGTCGGCGGAAACATGAACGAGCAACATGATATGAAACGCATCATCTCTCACCATTCATCATCCACGTCTTTTTGCCCGTGGCTTGGGAAACACCAGCGGAGTGCTAAGCACGGCCCTCTTTGTCTCCCCGGCGCTATCAGGAAGACCGAGTCGCTTGAGGTCCTGCAAGTTTAACTTGCTGATCTTACAACCCAGCGACTTGAACAGCCCATTGATCCTGACGGTGGAACGTTACTCGAAAGAATATAGATATAAACATAAAACGACGACGCACATGGCAACTTTTTGACTTAGGTCATTTGCGATGAGAGTGGTGTCCGTCGCGTAGTCGTCGACGCGAAGGCAAAGTGCAAACATGTGTGTGAGGAGTAATGTTTCGGTTTGAGACGTTGATTGGGGCCTAGGCCAATGGATATCGGTAAAATGGTCGTGGATGAAAAAGAAGTACCCACTCTGTAGACCCTCTCGGAGTCTCGGTGAATCTTGACATGAGGCCATCGATTATGATGGAAGGGATAGCGGATAGTTTGTCATAAACGGTTGACTTGTCGAATTTACGAATCGTCAAATTGCGGAAGGACATCATGATGGAGATGTACATGAGGATTTTGCTGATATCGACGGGAAGCATATCAGACCACATGACTCATGAGGATAAAGCCGAGAAAGACTCACATGTGTATTTTGCTGGGGGAAGGGGAAGAGCAAACGAGATGCAAGTGTTGATTGATCCAGTTCGAGCGGTGGTAAGCGAGGAGAGCTTTCCGTTCCTTGCTGGAGCTCGCTTGGATGATCGCCGAGGGGGACAGTGTCTTCCATTCTGCTTCTGGGATGACGTTGTGCAAAGGGTAGATCTCGGAAGCAGTTGCGGCCTCAGAGTTGTATGGAGGCACTAGGCGCGCACCGTCAGCTGTTGCTTGCGCTTCCTCTGTCGCATGTGTTTCAATGCCCTGCCACACAGACGAGAAGGATGGGAACGTACCCTTGGAAGGCAATGCCTGCGTATTTCGCTGAATGCGTTCCTGCAGGTGATCCGCGACCGTCTCCATGGCGGACACGTTGACTTTGTTCCTCTCCTGGGCCTTGATGGCCTGCTTGGCTTTTTTAGTGCCGAACGACACGCCAAGGGCAGCGCGTGCTTGGAGACGCTGCAAGGTGGAGACGGCCGCAGGTTTGAGAGACTTGAGAGATTTGACTTGGTGTGTGAGGACATGGAGGGGTGCCTCGCGAACCGTCGTCGTCTTGGTGCGCTTGTTATGCACCGCGACAAAGTACCTGGAATAAGTCTGATGAGACGGAAAGACGGAAAGACCTTTCGAGGACGCACCGAGAGCCAACGGAAGCATGTCGGCTTTCAGATGAAGAGAAAAACTCGACGGCGTCGGTCTCGCCGGCGATGTGCGTGGGCAGCTCAGCAAAGTGAGCGTCCTCGCCGACGGATGTTCGATAACAGTCGAACGGGGTAGACTTTGGTGCACCGATGGCAGGAAAGTTGGCTGTGGTGGCGACGTTTTGTTATTTTTCCTGGTCAATCTCAGACACTCACCAAGGACAGGGCCCAGCTGCGAACTCGGCTGGTCGGACAGCGCAAACGAGACCTTTTGCTCGTTGTCGTCGCGCTTGCGCTTTTTTGTGGTCGTCGCGGACACCATCGCGCGGCTTTGTTGACTTCGGACGTTGTCGCCAACAAGAAGTTGACTCAGATCGGAGGTGAGGCGCTACTTCACACAACGTCGAGGTCCGTGTCTCCGACGTCGTTGTGCTAATTGCTCTGGCGTCACTCGTTTCGTCCTCACACAGTCGCCACCATGTCCGACACTACAACCTCAGACGTCAAGCATGAAGACGCAGCAGGGCCTCCGCCCGAGCTCGAAGACTTTGACGACGTCAAGCCCCCACCGGAGACGCCATCCGTCAAGACAGAGCCTTCCCCTCCACCTCCGCCCAAGCGTGAAAAATCAGAGTCAAGCACACCCCCAAACGTCAAGCCCAAACGCACCGGTCCCCAACTCATCGGCGACCTTCCCCTCGCAGAGGAGCAAGCCAGGCGGGCCTTTATCGAACTGGTCGAAAACCACTACCAGTACAACACTCTCGGTCGGACGCGGGAGGCGCTCGAGAGCATGACGTGCGATTGCATATATGAACATGGTCGGTTGCTGGTCTCTCTTCGTAGTCGTCTCGAATACGTAGTGACCGATTTCTACCGCTGGGCTTGCGGGTGGGCGCCTTTTTCGTATCGTAGGTGTCGACGACCCCTCGGATGCGTGTGGGCACGGATCGGATTGTATCAATCGGCTCACCCAGGTAGAGTGTTTGCTAGACGACTGTCGGTGTCGGGCACATTGTCAGAACCAACGGTAGGTTGCTCATCCCGTTCTGAGGCTCGTCTTGCCGAGTGCTTACTACCAACATTCTTCGCTTATCTAGGTTTCAACGCAAGGAGTATGCTCGCATCGAGATCGTGTTGACCGAAAAGAAGGGCTACGGGTTGCGGGCTGCCTCCGATATCCCAAGGTACGTCTGCCTCGTATCATCCAGAAGTCTTTCATGATCCGACCCGACAGGGATGGGTTCATCTACGAGTACATTGGTGATGTAGTCTCGCATCCATCGTTTATGAAACGCATGCGGGATTATGCCGAAGAGGGTATCAAGCACTTCTACTTTATGATGCTACAAAAAGATGAAGTGAGTGCTCCACTTCAATTCTTTTCGTTTCACTCATCCTACATTCTCGTTTTAGTATATCGATGCGACCAAACGGGGTGGTATCGGTCGTTTCGCAAACCACAGTTGTAGCCCAAACTGCTACGTGGCCAAGTGGCAAGTAGGAGAGCGCGTCCGGATGGGAATCTTTGCAAATCGTTTTATCAAAAAGGATGAAGAATTAACTTTCAACTACAACGTAGATCGCTACGGGTACGTTTCATGCTTTAGTTACAAGCTGACGCTAAACGTTGAGCGACTTCTAAACCCTAGACACGATCCACAACCGTGTTACTGTGGGGAACCAAACTGCGTGGGCTTCCTTGGTGGCAAGACCCAAACAGATATCGGTGGCATGGATGATCTCTATATCGAGGGTACGTGTCTCTCCTTTGAGATGCTACAATCCAGTCACATCTTGGTTCGGTAGCTCTGGGAATCAGCGATGAGGTGGAAAAACTAGGGCTCAAAGGCAACAAGAGGAGAAAGGGCAAGAAGCTTGACGAGGATTACATGGTACTTTTCCTTTCATTGATTTTTTTGCCAGACTTTGATGATTTCTTCCAGCCTGAACTTAAACCGTTGGTCGAGAAGGATATTCCGAAAGTCGTCCAGGCGGTCCGGCAGACGTCGAGCAAGAAAGTCCTCTCCAAGCTCCTCACTCGAATCAAGGTGCATTCCGCCACCCGTTCAACATTGGTGCACCAACTAACTTGGGCAACGGTTAGATTACGGAGAACGAGGCCGCTCTACGTCAAATCATGCGATTACGTGGGTTCAGTCTGATGACGAACATACTCCAAGATCACGCCAAGGACATGGAGGTCACCATTCTGGTGCGTTTCTCTTCTTCTCTTGACCTCGTCTTTTCATTCGTTGTGTAAAGGCCCTCGAAGCCATGGTCAAGTGGCCCTTGATTCAGCGGAACAAGGTCGACGACTCCAAGATCAGAGTTCCGGTACAGGCCTGCGCAGAATCTGAGAACGAGGTCATGAAGTCATTGGCGCTCAAGGTCCGTTGATGTCGGCTGTGGTCAATTCGCGTGTGCTAATGCAAGGACATTCAAGCTTATCGAGTACTGGGACTCCCTCGAGGTGGCCTACCGTATACCCAAGCGTCTCAAGGCAGTGTGTATCCTTCTTTCGATGTGATGTCTCCTTGCTCACCGTCGTGTTATTTCTCAGAATGGTGAGGAAGAGACGACCGAGCCACCGTCCATCATCACGTTCCAGTCGCACGAGGAGAACCGGCCGCTGAAGAAGACGCGCCGGGAGGGCGACGACATGGAATTCAAGCTCGCGGTGCCAGTTGCGCTGCAACCTACTCCCTCACCACAGGGAGCGCAAGAGCAACCGCCCATGCATGACCAACGCTTTCAGGAGGCAGCGCCCACAGGCGAGTGGCAAATCGAGACAGTCAATGCCAAGAAGAAGAAGATTGCGGACATCATTGCCGCTGCGAATGCTGCAGCCGAGGTGGAGGCTGCCCAGCTTGCCGCTGCCGCTGCCGCCCTGGCCATGGAGCCCCCCCCTCCCGAGGTGATCAAGAAGAAAGCAAGGTCGTCGAAGAAGTCGCAATCCAAAGAGGAGAAGGAGGCGAACAAGGAGAAGCGGCTACTCAAGCTAGTGGGCGCGGTGGTGGTCAAATGCATGAGCAAATATGCAAGCAAGATGGACAATGACGTGTTCAAAAAGTATGCCAAAGAGGTGCGTGCGTGCGTTCTTGTGTGCTTCCTTGCTGGTTCCTCTCCACTCGCCTCTTTGTTTTTTTCTCTCCTTATTTTACGTCCGGCTGACCCGATTTTTGCGTTCTGCTTCTCGCACGATCGCGCATACAGTTGACCCACGTGATCGCCGACAAGGAGAAGAAGTCGAGTTCGTATCGAGAAGGGCAGTTGGATACGCTGTCGGACGAGAAGGTTATCAAGATCAAAAAGTTTGCCAAGGAGTATATTCTTAAGGTGCTTCGCAAGCTCGACAAGTCAAAGTCGAAACACTCTGGTGCCGCGGGCTCGTCGAAACCCGTGTCGTCGTCCTCGTCACGTCATCATCACAGAGATAGGGATCGAGACCGGGGCGGACGCGGCCATGGGCCCTCCGGCTCTGTTTTATCGCTCGATCTGCGCCGAAACGGAAATGGAGGCGGAGACTGCGAAGGCGAGGGCGAGGGAGAGGGCGAAGGCGAAGACGTCGAGATGGTCATGTCCGTCGAACAAGCAATGGATCTTGGTTCCGACAGCGAGGATGGTGACGGCGATGGCGATGACGTCGACGTCGACTATGATGTGGATGCTGATACGGGTGTCGATCCTGATCCCGATAGCCCTTCTCGTCCTCGTGCGCCCCCTCGGCCCCACTCTCAGCATCCTAGTCCTCGCTTACATGGCCACCACCACGAGAACGGCCATGACCACGACCCGAACGGCGACGACAGAGACGCAGAGATGGACCTGCAGCATTCTTCCAACGGCGCAGAGCACGACAATCA
>JBBPOR010001275.1:0-12987 GCA_038091555.1 Leccinum sublutescens
CTGTCGCCAAACCCACCCGTGGCAAATGTCGTCGAATTGGAAGAAATATCAATCGAAAACACTGCGCTTGTGTGACTCGGACTCGCGATGTCCAGAACTTTTGTATGAGTTTCCGCATTCCACACGCTGGCGTACGGATGTGATTGCAACCCGCACACCAGCCATTTACCATCCCTTGACAGCGCGGTGGCCCATATAGTGTGTCCTGCTTGAATTGCTGAGCCAACCTGATGTCCGTCGTCTACTTGTCATCGGCGAATCTTCCCATCGACGCCACCGCTGAATACCTGCATGCTATCCGCAGTAAAGCAATTTGAGTAACAGTAACCCGCAATTTTACACTCGATTTCGATTACTTTCGAGAGACCTGACAGGTGTCGACAAACAGTTATTGCAGGTTGGGGGGTATCAGGGATCTATTTACCATTTTCTGAGGAATACATCGATCACGGAACTTCAGAGGCTGACGGTGCTGGCACGATAATGGGAGTACGGGGTCAAAGGGTAGCAATTACGTGTTCCTGGCGATGTTGTAGCCTCGAGGCATGCCATTAGGCTAGTATACTAGTATGTACCACAGACTGGCCCGGGACGCCGCATCTAAGAAAAATGAAAACATCCTATTCCATGCTCGCCTTGTATAACAGGGGGTGCCAGGATCATGACACTCTGGCATTGGACACATGTCTGTGTCGACTCTGCGACCACAATATTTCCATGACTTCGACCCCGACGTCCTTGGCAGAACCGATGTGGCGTTCAAGTCCTGGTACAAGGATTTCGTGCTCACCAGCCACCCACTTGCACCCTCTACGCGACTGGTGCTAGAGACGGACGACTAGCCGTAGCACCCGGGTAGAGACGTCCATCCGTAGCAATGAGCCCTGCATATAGCGGCGCGACCACATCGGGCCCCGACTCTGAAGCTGCAGCTCGAGACAAAGACTCTTCTTCCACGTTCGAACCGGATCACGACAGTCGCAATCCGATGAGGTTGCACAAAGTTCCTCCTCAGTTGGGCCACGCAAATCGCGAATCCACGGATGGGCGGCGAAAGCGAGCTTTTGTGGTTCTGCCAACAAGAGCCTGTCCGAAGTCCGAAATTCAACATGACGATTATCTGACCTAAATTACACGGTGAACATGGAAAAGCAAACACGAAAAGAAAAGAAAAAACCCGCACCGAGATTGTCTGCTGTGTAGCAAGACGACGGTAAGCTCGATATCTCGCTCGCTCGTAGTATTTTTACGCTGGGCGATCTCCGCGCTCAGCTCCGTGTCTCTTCTCCCTTTCTCCTCTGCGGATTCACGATCGAGGACGGGTGGATCAAGTGTAGAATGCGAGGTCGCGCTCGGTGCCTCGAATACGCGCAGGAAGAGGACCAACACGCTGGGGAGAAACCGCGTGTATGCATATCAGTGCTGTCAAGCCGTCGGGGTAGAGGAGCAGGGCGAGCGGGGACAGCGGAGAATGGGCTGACGTGTAAGAGTAGTCTTCAAAGAGAGTTTGCGAGGACGTTTTTGGAAGGTTTTGGTGCGTTCCGGTGCCCAAACGAAGGGGCGGCAATTGAGACTGTTGCGAAGCTTCGAAGGCGCGAAACGAGGAGCGCGTTTACATAGATGAATCCTGCGGTTTTGGTGGGAGAGTTGGTTGGGCCTCAAGCTCAAGGCCAGCGGGACTGAATGAGGATACCGTGGGAACCGCATACATCGGGAAAAAGGAGCGAGAGCCTGAGGCGTCCGCGTACTCCCAGGACGACTCTTGTGTATCTACCCTCTGATTCGTGGTTCATCTGGACAGACGTCCACCATGTAGCCTATTATAACCTTCTTCGTCCCCGAATACTACTTAATCACCAACAGTGTCGTTCGAGTTTGAAGATATTTGCCACGGTATAACTTGGAATTGTACAGCTCTCCTCTGAGGAGAGCTCATTCAGGATTTGCTTGCGTACTTTACTTTGGACTTGGTGACCATTAGGATCGTGTTGTCGGTGACACCGTTTTCGACACACTTGACCCACGAGAAACTATTGGCTCAAAGCGATCATCTATGCAGAGACGAGAGGATATCTACGACTGTAACGGCTACATTGGGGACCACACAAATCAATCAGCGACGAGCACGCTACTGAAACCATCAAACGATGTGTCTCAGACAGCACCCGTCCAGCAGGCGGACCAATTTTCTTCGTCCCCCATGGGCACTGGCCCCAAAAATACCATTGTCCCAACCGGCTCTGACCGCGATCTCGTGTGTGATTGTGAAACTATTGAGACCCAAAGGACAACAAGTTAAGTATTATGCAGATATAGAATGAAAGTGTTCGGAGCTCGACGGATCAGTGAAACGTAACTCCAGCATAAAGTATACAGCCTCAATTCAGGCTTGTCAGTACGAATGATCCTGTCGCCTGCGTTTCAGTGTGAGCGTTGGAGCACCGGAGTCTTTATTGTGGCGTTGTCAAAGGAGGATCAATAGCTAGATCAAAGTACGTGCATGCGCACCAGTTGTGCAAACTGATTCTGTATCATGTTCAATTTTATCACTATTGACACCGCTGACCAAAAGGTGGATGACGAAAGAAGAGAGAAAGCAACGCAAAAACGCGTTTTATTGTTGTCAACGCGCACCACTGCCGCCTCACTACATTTCCGTTCCCTTTGCGAGACTTTGGTTCCAAGCCGTGCAAAGGTTTTTCCAACCATCTGAACCATAAATGAGATATGTGGGGACTATAAGGATGTTAACGAAACCAGCCGTACCGTCCACTGGATCTTCCTCAGCAGTTTGGTCTGGAGCTTCGGCCATCACGACTGCCATTCCTCTGTGGAAAATGAGATCGTTAAATAATTACCCAGATCATCAGGCTTAGGCGACTGTACTTGCCTCTCTAGATGAAAATCGATGTGACTTTTTTATTTAAAAAAAGGAGTCAGAAATTGATGGTCAGAGCAAAGGTCAGCGCCATACCAGTGAAGGAACCAGGGCCCTGCATTGTCCGTCGAAAACCGGATAGTCACGTTGTCGTGACTTGACATGTTGCCCATGCTGACCGTGTCACGTATTATAGGGTTGACATAGTTGTATCGTTGTGACCCTGCGCTCCTCACGACATAGAAGGAATGCTAAATAAACTGAGCTATCGAAGGATATACTTTAATGGCCTGACTTACTCCATGCAAGTGCCACGGGTGCTAACAGGTACATGACTGTTAGCAGAGGGCAAGACGAACAAGAACTGACGCTTACCGGTGCCGGAACAAAAATCGCTGGAAAGGTTATCTCGATGGACTTGTTTGGCGGAAGAGAGTACACTGAGCCTTGGTTGACCAAGCCTGCGATTCCCGCCGTTCCGCTCAAGATTTGCATAAGGGTCGGAACATCCGGTGGATGATACTGGACACCGTTGATGTAATGGTCGACAGTTTTCTCATTGAAAGATGTGACGAGTTGGAGGGAAACATCAGCTCCCCCAGGGAATTCCAAACCTGGCGGCATTGTACCCTCTCTCGAATGGAGATTGGCTTCAATGAGTGGGTTGACAAGATTCACATCCCTGTCCTGCGGCTCCGTTTCTGCTGCGCCTTCGTACCTAAGAATCCCCGAATTCAAACCATTTGTGAAATTCGATGGAAAGTTTAGAGGCAATCCACGGATCCAGTAGTTGTCCGGGGGTTGGTTCGCCTCTAAGACGAGAGAGTACCGCTGTCCTGCATGTATGGTTATTGAGTCGGCGGTGACAGGGACAATAAGATTTCCGTCGGCTTCAATAACGCTGAAGGTGTGGGAGTCGATGGAAAACGTGATCCAAGCCTTGCACGACATGTTGATCAACCTGATGCGGTATTTCTTTCCCTGCTCCACTTTGGTGACAGACAAATTCGTGTTTGGGCCTCCGAAGTACCGACCCATACCGTTGACGTGGATTCCAGCTGGATTAGAGTAGAAAGCATCAGCTGCATTCATGTGGAACCTAGGTTGTGTCAGGTGACTGGTGGAGATGTAGTAGGGATGACCAATATACTTACCAGTCTGACAACATGATTATGGTCGATTCTGGAAAACAAATGAGGTGCCAATTTAGAGAAGAATGGTTTAAGAGCGCACCGTCGTCCACATCATACAGGTTCAGGTACGGATCGTCGGGGTCATATATGACAAGCGGGCCACGGAGACCATCGCAATACTGCATATTGTAATGAGAGTGGTACCAGAACGTGCCTGCCTGGGTCTCCAGGTTGAATTTGTAGTTGAATGATTTCCCAGGAACAATGGGACACTGAGTCACGAATGATGTACCGTCGTAAGCGTTCGTATGGTGCTGATGCAGACCATGCCAGTGCTGATCTTCTGTGAGCATCAATTATAGGTGAACGCCGCCAAACCTTACAATGGATGTGCCGGTGTTCAAATCAATGTTCGAAAGCTCGTTTCGGACGTTGATATTGAAACTGTCACCCTGACCAACAATGAGTAAGATGATATATGTGTACAATGTAAAGTTAGATTTGCACCTTTTTGGCCTTGAGGAGAGGTCCAGGGGAACCACCATTGACGACGATGACACTAAACTCGGCGTAAGATGACGAAGGAGCAAACTGGTTTAGAACTTACGTCTTGTTGAAACCGTCGGGAGCCACTGCTGCATTGGTCAGAACAAGCTCCGTCTTAATCGTCTCAGCACAGGTGTAGGCAAAGAGAGGGGCGAGATACCAAAAGCTCAAAACAGGACGCATGCCTGATGGTTGGAATAGCGTAGGAATTCTAGAGTGAGTGTGCACCCCACACGATCCTTTTATTATACGGTAGAGCGGCTCTAACAGGCGGGAAGACTACTGTCAAGCATGATGCATGATGGATGGAAATACGACCGAAACGCCCGGCATCACCCAGAATCTGATGGCAGCGTGATCACACCTTTTTTCGGGCCAAGCTGTCATGCCTAACAGTTTTTGAAGTGTTTCCGAGCTCGCGAGTACTGTCACACGAGGTGTAATTGGTGGACCTATCAGAAGCCTGACATATAGACCGAGTTTGAGACTTCGAGTTCACCTCCATCGATGTTATGAGGCATTTAAAAATTTGGATCAGCAGCTATGATTATGCATCACTTCATGAAATCTGCCTGTCGCATCAGATATATCAATATCAGCATTGTTGGACGAACCCCTGAATTGCGATACTACGGCCCGGTGGAAAGCCTCTTTCCGTTCCCCGGTTGCCTTCACATGATTGACAATTACATGGCCACCATAGCGTGTTGCTTCATTTCTATGATCACGTTTCCGCGCTCCTCAATATTCTATTTTGATCCCACAGTGCTGCCGCGACCTTTCAAGGTGATCGATTGATAAAACACCTCGTGACACGGTGACACCATGCATCAGGATATGATCAGGGGATGCTTCAAAATTTGCAGCATCTGAATCAAACAGTTACGTACACATTGAATCATATTGAATCAAATGTTACTAACCGCTTGTCGCCCTTGGTCGAGACAGAAAATTGCAGCGATGCATGCGTGGAAGATTATGTGCGTTGCAAACAGGAAGCTGGGCGAAAAGAACTTAGACTCGACTGTGAGTAATGATTAGTAATAAACTAATATTTTCATTTTAAATTGAGTCCAGCAACTCCAGCCGTAATTTTGATGGTTTCGACTCGGAAGAGTGGGATGATCGATGGGCAACGGGACACCTGTCCCACTGCTCGGAACCATTTGTTCTTGAGCGCGTAGGGACCATTATCCGAGATCCGGGTACCAAATATGAACTGATCAAGACCCGCCTTGGTCGCCGTCGCGAGTACGGCTACTACTAGTCCAGACGTGCCAACCTCGTTGAGGGGCCTGAGACTCTCCAACGCACGGTCCCAGTCCAATTGGGCTGGCACTGTCTGGGACGACCTAATAATTCTTATTTCCCCCATTTGCTACTAGTACCCATCGCGCCCAACTTCATCCCTTCACAAACAGGGACTTTTACCACCATCACCCGTGCTTTCACGCTGGCGCTAACGATTCTGCGTCTGTTTGGGTTGGTATTGACAATCAGAATACCGAGTAGATTGTTGCAGATCTGGAGAAGAATGGATCCCTCGTTCCATTGGCGAACTTTGGCATCACTCAAGCCAATGCCCCCTGCCCTAGCGTTGCAACACCACCTACCCCTACACGTCGGCCGGCCCACCAGGTTAATCCACATTTACATAGAAGAACCGGTTCTGACGTCGTTCACCGTTGTCGGCATCGACAAGTCCATGACGTACGACCGATAAGCTCCAGCAGGCTTCAAATGTGTCATATATCATACCCCAGCGACAGTCAGTTCAGTGGATATCCACGTTTCGTGACGATGGGTCGCGGAGGCTGCTCTTGAAGCTTGAAGGTCAACCGCACAAGTTAGATCACTTTGAGCTTGCTCATCATTCCGTGAGAAAGTGCAAACTCACCGGCAATAGCCGCTTCTGAGTTTAAAATGACAGAGCTCGGCAAGGGGGCGATCTTGGCACCCCATCATTTTGCCGTGAGTGAGTCGGAAATTCGACTAATCGACCCTTCCAATGGCTTGAATGCTATATCATTCCATAACTAGGGAATGGCGCAGGTATACCCCTGGGTATCCCAAAATTCCCAACCCGCACCCGCACCAAATACCCGTCGTCGCGGGTATTACCCGCAGGTCGTCATTTCCTCGTCGACTTCCTTGCTACATCGAGGACAGCGTGTGGTGACTGCCACGCGCTCTCGTCCTGTCGAAAGCGCACGACGGTTACCAACGTCGCCAACGTCGTTCTCTCGCCTCTCTCTTGTCGACTCTCTCCCTCTCTCCCTCTTCCTTTCCAAACGGAAGCGATGACGGTACAACGGTATGCCACCACCACCATGACAACGACGAGTCCAACAACAATGACGAGACATCAAATGCCAACAATAACACACCTCGGACGACAACCACGAGGCAGCAAGAACAACGACTAGACGATAACAACACGATGACGAGATAATAACGACAACAACAACACCGAGAGAACGACAGCGACAACAAGACAGCGACAACGACGAGACGAGGACGATCACCCTCGCATTGCCCTTTCCCTCACCCCTCGCCCTGTCTCACCCCCGCCATCATATTTGTCCCCATCCCCGTCCGTGTTTTGCCCCCCGTCCTCCCGCCCCAGCGTGCAGAAGCGACAAGTTGACAACACAACGTGCACAATCGTGCACGTTGTGCAGTTGCTCCTGTATGCTGCCCTCGTTCCCAGTGCCATTTCCCTGCTCTTGCCGCTTTTGTTAACATCGAGCCGAGCCACTGCTGGCTCCGTCTTCATTGCCAGTGGTCAACGTGCAGGAACGACCACACAACACTCCACAATTGTGGGCATCGTGCAGTTGTTCCTGCACGCAGCTCGACCCTCGTCATTCTATCCACCCCTCCTGCATACCTGCAGTACGGGTGGGTAGGGGCCTCGCGAGATTACCTGCACCCATGCCATTATTCTACTCGGAGCCCGCACAGACTGCCATTTTGTTCTCTACATTATATATTCCTTAATCTTGATTCTCTCACACCATACATGTTACTCCATGATACATTGACAGATCTCAATGATCATTGATCAGATGGACCACGGGTTTTCAAGAATGAGCTTCGGGTCATCGGCCTTGCGGGCCAGAGACAAGCAAGGTTTGTCGGCACTTCCCGAGTCCCCATTTACTGTCAATATCAATGTGATCATGTGGAGTACAGTGTGTCAAAGACCTCTGCACCCCATTGGCATTAGCTGTGATGCGTTGACTTGAACTGTCGTCTAGATAACTCAACCGCATAGTGTCACCATACTTGCCCCAGGACAGCAGTCTATCATATGGACTCTTCATGCCTGCAGTTGCGTTTAGCATCATACTGTCGAATTCAGCAGTTATATTTCGTTTTCCATGTTTACTCTATAGGTTATCTCCCTTTACGCGTTGGAACCGGAGACGCTGAGGATCGGGAGCCCACGACACGGGATTCCTTGTACATGGGAGGTGGTTTAGTCTCCTCATCCTTAGACACCAGTTGAATTTCTGAACTTTTGTCTTTCGTTTCGAATGCAAAGCTGGGTGGTGGTGCCAGTTTTAGATTAAACGCCAAAGAATTGCGTTGCGTCAGCAACCTCGAGTGAATTCCAATGACGATATCTGCCCCGTGTGGAAGCTCCTTGTTGGCAATGCGCCGCGCGAGCGCAGGGAAATCCGCAACGACCGGAGGGGATTCGATGTGCGAGTACAACACGTCAAGCTCCATATCGAGCAATTTCGGATGTCTAATGTGTAATTAGGCGACCTCGTCTGGCGAATCAAAGATAAAAAGCCGACGAGTGAAAACGCACCTCGATACAAGGCTACACGAAAGTTCTTTTAAAATGTTGTGTTCCGTGAGGTTGCTGCGGATGCAGTTAAGAGCATCGTCGCAAAGATCGTCCAATCCGACCTAAGTAGTGCGTGCCTTTTAGCCTGCAATTCGAGTTTGATCGGCGCTGTGAGCATGTATACGAACTTTGGACGCGAGACGATACATGGACTTGGGAGAGGACCTCGGCTCGTCAAGAGTGTTCGTCGACGCCTCTGGAGGCTGTTCGCTAGGTGTCGCCGAACCGAGAGGCGAGAAGTTGACCTTGTCGGTGTAGAGATAGTTCAGGAGCGCATACCATCTGAACGATGGACCGTCACGTGTCTCCAAACGCGAGGAACAAATATCCAACGCGTGCTTACGTTTGGAATGCAGTGTCTTTAACAAGAACATGGCGACTCCCCAGGGATCTCAGACGCATAGCGGTCTGATTCACCGTTGTTTTGTAGTTACTCGCAGCATCTTGAACTGCAGTGTCGCTGCTCGCAACCGATCGAGCACCATCCTTGTTCAGAGCGAATGGATCTTCCGATTTCGGATGCTCCGGACTCATCACAAACATATCTGAGCTAACCGATTCAGAGCCATCATCGGACAACCTGTGAGTGAATATCAGTCGGAAATTGAGTGAATATGACAAGACCACACTCGTCGTCATCCTTGGATTTGGTTTCAGAGCTGTGCTTGGAAGGGGAATCTGATGATGTCGCAGTTGAATCCTTCGGCGCCTCTGGAATAAGATCGTTGCACTCGTCGAGATCGCTATCGCTTCCATAGCCGTATTCTTCAATCAGAGCATCGGTAGGGACGTCATTGTCGTCCGTGAGGTCGATCAACGAAGGATCGGAGGGGTTTATGTCTGAGCTCAACACTGTATAGATAACAATGAGCGCGAGACTACCCCTTGAAAAAGGATCACCCACGATCCAGGAAGTATTTCGAACTCTTGGCTAGCAATAAATTGTTCGCACAAAGGACACGAGGCTTGACGACTCGACCCGATAGTGAGGATCTCGCTGAGTACAGATGGAACTGGGTGTTGATGAGCTCGTCCCCGAGAAGAGATTTTCTTAGGAACTCTTCTATTCGCTGTTGTTTGCCAGGATCCGACATGGGTGAGGGTTTACTGGTAAGTAGTGGGGGATGGAATGTGCTGGCCGAAAGAGGTCGTAGCAATTTCACATCTTGAGGACCTTGCGCCCAGCCAGCGCACACGAAGAACCACTGCCTCGTGTTCGGCAACCTAGACCCATGTCTTATCGATATCTAAACAAACAACCCAACTTGAGGTACTTACTGTGCACTGTGGGAGGTTCCAGGATCCGCGTTCCAACGTGTTTGGTAGAAGTTCACGGTGAAGAACACCGCCATCCAACAGGACGCGGCATGAGCGTGGCACTCCGCGGTCACAGGAAGTAACCTCTAATTGAGTGAAGCCTTTTGCGATAAGCTGAACTAACATGTGTATTCCAGTTTTGACTGTATCTGCTAAGCAAAAGAGAAGAAAAATCAGTGCGGTGGCCCAGGCAGCTTCCAACTAGAAACCTGACTTACACCTCGGTGCCATCCAATCCCACCTTCAGGCTGAAACATGATTCCCCTTTGGTCGTTCAAGCAGAGAGAAGAAAGGTGAGTATTCGAACGTGAGCCCCAGGTTCGGCGAGTTGAGAAGTGCCACAACCGTCGCGTAAGCAAGTTTGGCTACATAAACATTTCTTGCTTGCTCTGTTACTACCATCTGGGATATGATCCCCTCATGGAGTTGTTGTCGCTGCCAGCATTCCTAGGCTCTAAATGCTGATAGCACGATGGTCTCAAAGAAGATTCACACACAGCCTACTGGATCACGGTCTCGTTCATAATCTGACGGTGTCGTAGCCGCACGACGAAATGGAACATATGACGCTGAGGGGATGCTTCTCCCTCGTGGTGACCACGATCATCTTTCGTTCGTACCTCCATTAATCAGAGTGTTGGCCCAACGTGCGTCTTACTATAATACCTTTAGCCCTTGTCACGCTAGTCAGGGTCATGTCCCAACTCGAGCATCTCTGGTCCACGGCCAGTGGTCCCTATCCTCTGACCAAGAGCTTCACCACACCCCGTATCGCACCCTCTGCACCTAATCGGATTCGCGCCTACAATTCAGCTGCCTCTCAATGCTCTCCATGGGGCTCAGAGTTCGCCCGCGGCGGAACCACGAGGGAGTGGACCTCGTCGAAAGGAGACCGAGCCATTCAGCGCAAGGTGGTGTCGAAACGACCAAAAGGAACATGTTCTAGATTCTGGTCGTCGTTTACGGAGCTGTTTCGTGAGACAACAATACCCGCGTTCTACATGTGGGATTAACTTCCGTTTCAGCAGGTAGCAGTCAAAAGAGAGCAAAAAAACCCAATGCTCTCACTTTTCCGCTCGTTCCACACGATCGGTGGAAAGCTTACGGGTACTTTCCTTGTCCCGTGACGGACCGCATTCAAGTTCGGAATTCCAGTATGTCTCGTTTTAGCGTTCATGGTTGCCCACAGCATCTTTACGACAACTTACCCTCGTAGCACCTCGACGCCCATCTTTGGTGACAATACACCCATATGACACCCAGGGCAGTTTGCGTAGTACAAACGTCCCGCAACGCCCTTCAAACTGGCCAAGACGCACACAGCAACCTGCCTTACGACCAGCACTACAAGACTGGGTCAGGGTTCCGAGACCCCTTGCCCTCGGCGTGCAGCTGGACCCCCAGCTCCAACACCGCTGCAACGGCCCCCATCCAATCAACTTCGACATCGCGCTAGGCCCCAACAGTATCACGCACAACGCACGCGACTCTGTCGCGATACTACCCCTCGACCACACCTACTTTGCACGACTAGCATCACATCCCCCGGTGACGTACATGCGCATCGAATGCGTAGCGGACGACCCACTGCCTCATTTCCCCTGGCCGATCGACATCCGGGATGCAAGGGGGATCACATGTGGCGACATATTTCAGGCTATCTCCCGTCACTTCCTGGAGTACGTCTGCGAGCGCGAGTACAACGGCTGGACCGCCCGGCGGAAAAAGATAGCTGCGCGAGCGTACTATGCGAGGGTAAGCACCCCTGCGACCCTGCCAGACAGGGTGAAGCAACCGGTCTTGACGACGGGCTGCGGCGGATCGACTACGTTGGAGAAAGGGTGATGTTCCGCGGTCTGGAACAAGCTGCTGCGATGATGGAAAACACGTGGCTCATGTATTTGGGTGGAGAAAGGACCAAAGCGTCCTGTTACGGCGCGGATTTGATGAACATCGTGCCATAGAAGTACGTGCTGTCACCGACGTTCCGAACGGTCAAGAGTTTCGGACTCATCCGAGTCGGATGGTCGTATATTATGTACATAATAGCTTGATGACAGGCTGTCGGGGATACTAGTATGTAACACAGCCTATCAGAATCGAATCGAACCGAGAGTACATACTACATATACTACGTAAGTAGTAGTAGCTTGATGACAGGCTTTCAGGGATAACACAGCATCAAAATCGAAGCGAAGAAGTACTTACAGCAAGTTACGTCAGCGGCAACTTTCTTCAATTTCAAGTACTATAAGCACTACATAACATAACACTCCTTTCTCTCCACCACTTTCCCCTTCACGATGCTGTGCCCACGCAAGTCGACACGCGACGTGCCCATTTGCCGCATCAGCGGTAGATGCACCCGCTTTCTTATGTTCTCGATTAACCTGGAAGATGTACTATGTTACAGCCTGAGCATCACTTCGGATCCGAATATGTCGTACTGCCAGTGTTACCACTGGCAGCCGAGGAAACATGTTCGGTACCAAATTACCTACATAAATAAGTACCTGGCGGCAAAGTTCAGTCTAACTCGTTTTCAGACCGGGTAAGTAAATATTACATACTGTATCCTCTTCGAGCTTGGACTGAGTCACTCCAAAAGGGCCATGCTTTTTTTCAAATTTTGGCAGCTGGAGAGGATATAAGCCGCCGTTCAACAGGCGAGCTCCTCTAGCCAAGCATGATTCATGCTACCTCCCTTCTCTTTGTAATCGCAACCTTTGGTTGCGCGATCGCGTCCATACATTCTAGCAATGCCCAAAGATCGTCTTTGCTACCCAAACGTTCATTCAATACGACGTGCAACGAGATTGCATCATCTGTCTCCAGTGCCTCACAGATTTTTTATCCCGGTGTGTCAGGTATTGTCTCTCCCTATCCTGGAGCTCAGATTTTGCAGAGTCCCCTGGCTACGAACAGGACATCAGTCACTGGGCGTCGTCGAGCACTCAGATGGCGGCGTGCTCGTTTGAACCCGGCACGCTCGCAGATGTTGGAATCGCAGTAGGCACTCCCTGGGGCTTTCACTCCGAGTCTTCGTTGAATATGACCCGTCTAGCTACGCATTCTCGGCCGAACAAGAACTCCTTTTGCGGTTGGAAATGTTTAGTTACCCACTCCAGATGTCTAACTTGTTCCTATAGGTCAAGAGTGGTGGCCATGCCACTAATCCAACGTTTTCTTCGACTGGCGGAGTACAGATATCGATGTACAGGTTCAGAGACATTGTTTATGATCCAGAGGCGCAG
>JBBPOR010001276.1:0-12980 GCA_038091555.1 Leccinum sublutescens
TGAATGAGAGGACTGACCTAGGAAACTAGCTAGAATCTTTGCTGCCTTCTCTGCCTCGCCGGGGAGGGTGAAACCTTGGACGAAATCGCGCGAACCGGAAGCAACGCGAGAAGAACCCTCCTTGACGAGTGCAGTGGCCTGAATGCCTGCTCGTTGAGCGCCTCGCCTGAACTTGTCAAGCATATCGGACATTGTCGCGTTCAGTAGAGAGAAGTTATGTAATACGCAGTCTAAGTATATCAGTGGGGCACAGTGCCGCATAGCCACATTTCATCAGTTGACAGTCACAATGAGTGACGAAGAGGAGCGTCCGCTGTTGGACGATGAAGAGCCCGTCGAACAGCCACACGGTCATCCCAAGTGGAAAATAATCGTATCTCTCTTCGCACTTTTACTCTCCATCACAGGAATTGCGTACTTTGGTTCACGGGCATCCCACCACCCCAAGAGCGACACGCCGGTGCTCACCAACGGAACACACGAGTTCAAGAGGACCGTCGTTCTCATTTCCATAGACGGACTAAGGCAAGTCCGAGTTCGTCGCAGCCACTTTGGCCCACGTCCTAATAATGTCCTCTGCAGCGCGAATTACCTCGACCGTGGTTTGACACCCCATTTGTTGGACATCAGCGAACAAGGATTGAGAGCCAAGTACATGAAACCTGTTTTCCCAGTCAGTCCACATATGCTCTTGTCCTTGATTATTGTGCTCAGTTGGTTCGCCAGACACTGACGTTTCCGTGAGTCTCTTTCAAAGTGAGTCAGGACGCGGTTGACTGTTTGACCCACAGAAACCACTGGACTTTGATGTGAGCTAGTTCCCCTCATCCGTGGCCCATTAGTTCACAATTCCACAGGACCGGGTTGTATGCCGAGTTGCACGGCATAATAGCCAACGTTTGTTCTACATCTCGTCAACTCGCTCAGAATGACTGACACTACAGCCACATAGAATTTCTATGACCCGGTATCTGGCACTGAGTTCTGGTACAATCGAGCCGAATCCATGTTCCAGCCCGGGTGGTGGCTAGGCGAGCCAGTAAGCTGTATTGCCACTCACAAGTTAGTTTGTTCATGAATCGATCGAATAGATGTGGGAGACGGCTCGGCGCGCGGGTCTCGTCACCGCGAATCAAATGTGGTTCGTTTCTCTTGGTGTATGCGTTCATATCCCTCCATCCGTAACCTTTACCTTTAATAGGCCAGGTCCACCCACCACACTCTCGGGATCCTCTCCAACTTACTTCGTTCCCTGGCGAAACCATGTTCCACTTCAGGACAAGTTAGACAAGATACTCGAGTGGGTGGACATCGCGGATGTAGACAAGAGGCCACAACTCATTTTGAGTATGTGCCTTCTGACATCCGAAACACACCAGTTACTCATTCTAGACTAGCGTACGAGCCATCATTGGATCAGGCTGGGCATGCGACCGGCCCTATGTCTGCCCTGGTCAATGTAAGTCCGTTATCGATGTTCATTCGTCCGTCGCATGTGTATATGTCATAATCATCGCGCTCGTAGGAAACCCTTGCAAACGTCGATATCTTTGCCCGAGATCTTCATAATTCGCTCCTTGCACGTAACCTCTCTCAGATAGTAGATGTGATCTTTGTCAGTGATCATGGAATGGGCGATACCAGCCACCCTGAGTGGATTTATGTGGACGGAGACGATATTCTTGGTACGTTTCTTCCCATCCCATGTCTTCTCCTGTTCTTTGGGAGACAAAGATCGCTTCATCTTTAACGCACAGGTGAAACATGGAACAATGTCACACACTATGATGGATGGCCTTCATTTGGACTTCGCTTCGTGGAGGGTACAGACGAGCGAGTTGTTTTGGAGCAACTCATCCGTGCATCTGACAAACCAGAGTTCACCAACAAGTTCCATGTGTACACGACGGATTCATATGCTGGTGGTACGCATCTGCGGCATACTCCCTTCATGCTCGACTGATATGAACTATTCTTGTACAGAACACCTCGAGGAAGCAACGTCCATGCCCTCCCGCTTCCACTTCTCCTCAAACGAGCGGATTGCCCCTATCTGGATTGTGCCCAAGTTTGGATGCGCCTTGACAACCAAGCAGAGGGGCACTAGCATGAGCATCGGTGTAAGCTACCTTTCTTTCCACCGTTCTGTGCATTAATCCTGCTTTTACGAAGAACCACGGCTACGACAACGAAGAGCCTTCCATGCATGCGATATTTGTCGCCCATGGCCCCTTCTCTCATGGCGCGAAGCTCTCCGCCTCCTCTGCTCAACCGTCTGCTTGGCACTCTGTGACCGATGGCACCTATATTATGCCTGGATTTGCAAACGTCGAGCTTTACAATCTTGTGATGCGATTACTCGACATTGAGGCCTGGGCGGCACCGAACAACGGGATTACCGGCTTCTGGAACAAATATGTAGATTTGTGAAGCCGCATTTTACCCTTTCTGAATATACACACTGCCTAGTAGATGGAGCGAGAATGTAGCATATAGTGTCCAACATGCAGATCTAATATTTCGCTGTGAATCATAAATACCTAGTCACATTTACTCCTCGTTTACTCTCTCAAAGAATTCCCTAAGCGTGTCCGCCAAAACCCTCGGGAGTGCCTCGACATCTCGGAGCACGACGTAGTACTCGAAAGGGAAGGAATCCAGGTAACGTTCCATCGTGAGTTCTATCTGGCCTGTGGTGGGCGAAGGCTTGTAGGAGACCTGAGAGAGCGTCAGGATCGAAGATTGATTATCTCCCGACGTGGAAGGCGCATTGTTGAGCGCATCAATGACGATGAACACCACCAACACCCTCATTCCTCTCGCCTTTCTCAATACCCTCCTCAACCTTTCGTGATCCTGACAGATACCATCCGAGATGATGATCTCAAGTTGCCAGAGCTCTCGGCCACTCGTGCTGCTCGAGTTCTCGCGCGCGGCTTCGAGCACGGACAGAGAACCTTCGAGGAACGCGGCAACGTCCGTGCGCGACTGAGAGAACGTGAACGCGTTCAGGACGCGGCCTCCCTCGCTCGCCGACGACCCCCAGTCCTTCGCGCCCGTCGCGTCCGAGCCGAATCCACGGATGAGCTCCCAGCCCTCCCCGAACCTCGCCACGCCCACCTCCCCAACCTCGAGCTTCCCAAGGGCTTGCACGACCAAGACGACGGTTTGGTACGCCAGATGGATCGCGCCGCCGCCGATTCCGCTTCCGTTGCGCATGGACGCAGAGTCGTCGACGGCCAGGAGAACCTGATACTCTCGCCCGCTGGGTTTCACGCGTCGCATCCAGATCCTGTCTTTGGTGTACTCGCTCGCCACCCATGCCACGACTCGCCTCATGTTTAGTCTTTTGCCGCTCCGGAAGTCGCCTCTTAAGCGCGTCGCGAGCGTAGGTGCCAGAATGAGCCGGAGGGACTCACAGAGAGCCTGAGAGAGGGATGCTGTCATTGTCGTATAGAGGGTCCAAAGGTGTGAGGCGGAGGCAGGGGTGGGGTTTGAAGCGTGGCTTGCCATGGCGCTGACGACGAGCTCGGGGGAAGGCATTTCTGGTTCTGGTTCTGGTTCTGGTTCCATGTCGTCCTCAGCTTTGGGTGCGGAAGGGTCAGACAGACGACGAGTTTGGACGTCGGGGGCACCGCTATCTCGTTCTGCGTGCACGACAGCACCCTCGATATCGGGAGCGGGACGCTCGGCCGTTTTCTCAGCTTCTAACCTCTCAAACGCGATGTCTTTTGCCTCCTTGAGATCTTGGGCCAAAGAGTCGAATGTGTCGATCTCCATGGCATCCGTACTCGTCTTATCGTCTCCCTCATCCATCAGCTTGAGTTCTCGGAGTTTTGCGACCTGCTCCTCTCCTGCGGGACCGAGCGCCTGCATATCATCACTTTCTGGAGCGTCTTCTTGGTGAGCATATTCAACCTGTTCTGCGTCGCCGTGTTGGGGAACTGGTAAAGGCTGGGACTGCTCAGCTGGCCCAAAGATCTCGTCGAAGCGTTGTTCAACTTCTTTGAGTGCATCCCCGATTGTTCGTCGAGGGTTAGAAGATGGGGCAGGAGGCGGTTGACGGGCGTGGGCGGGACCGCGGTGCGTGCCTTCAGAGGTGGAGCTAGGATCTAACGATGAAGGCTGAGGGACAGTCGCAGAGGGAGGCGTCGGTTTAGGTTGGTGTTCGACAGCCTCGCTCGACCTGGAACACGATAAATAATTAGCTGAGTGATCAGACAGTCGGCCGAGCGACATGAAAGACGTACTCCTGCTTTGTGTTTTCATCAGGCTCTACGGCATTCTCGTCCTCACCACCGTCCATTTCGACTTGGGTGGAGGCAAAACCTTGTTGGCCCTGTTGGGCACTATCACTGGGTTGAGGTTCGTTTTCTGACGTCCCGACATCACCATCGCCAGCAGCAAGATCGGGCTGAGCAACAGCGTCGTTCTCTTTTTTCTCCTCGTCAGGGTTGTCTCCTTCATCCATATTATGCTCGTCGACAGCGTGTGGAGGTTGTTCGGTATCTTGAGGTTCGACAGACATTGAGTCGTCGGAAGCCTGTTCATTTTCGTTTCTCCGTTCCTCGCCGGCATCATCACTCATCTGATCATCCAACGCATGTTCCTCGTCGCCGATGTCTTCCATTTCAAGGTCATCTCCATGATCGTCTTGCTTGTCCTGATCCTCGTCGAGGTTCATGTCGTCAGGAAGGTCAAGGGTGTCGGCATCTGGAATATGCTGGTCCATCGGTGCACCAGAGGCATTGGGAGGCTCCACTTCTTCCGGAGGAATTTCGTCGCTCGCATCCATATCTTCCTCCTCACCTTCTTCGTCGTCCTGTTTCCCATCCCCTTTTGCATCTTCTCCTTTCTTTTTGTCCTGCTTCTCTTTTTTTCTCTTGTCTTCCTTCGCCACAACGTCCGAATCCTTCTGCTGATCCTCTTGTGATCTGTCCTTCTGCAGCTGGTCGTCTCCATCTTCATCCCCCTTCTCATCTCCCCAGAGCTTCTCGTCAACTGCGGCCGGATCCGATTGATCCAGTTTGCCCAGCTGTTCATCTGGGCCGTCCTCCTCTTCGCCTTCATCTTCCTCGTTCTCGTCGCCTTCTTCAGCCTCGGGTACGTCCTCCATATCGCCGCCAAAGTCCTCGCTCATCTCGATCGTATTTTCCTCGTCCTTTCCATCCTCTCTCTGAGCCTCATCTTCCCCGTCGTCTTCGCCTTGAAGCCCTTCTACCTGGCTCTCGTCCTCAATTTCTTCACTCACATTTTGATTCCCACTCCCTTCACCCAAACCCGTCCCTCCGAGCTCCGTCGCATGCCCTTTGTCATCTCCAGTGGCCTCGCCTTCCTCCGTTTCTGGAGGGATACAAAACCCTTGCGTCGCAACGGTGTGTACGACGGAGCACACGACATAGTCCAACTTGAAAAGTGCGCAGGTCCACCTGGACAGACTCTCGAGCAGCTCGCCTGCAAAGGATAAGAAAGTTGACAAGAAGGGCATCACCCTCTTCAACGCTCGCTGCCGCGAAATATGCGGGAGGGACGAAAGATCTGCAGTGGCGCCCTCCAGCCGGTCTGTTAGCGTTGGGAGGTCGAGGAGGCCCGTGAAAAGGGATGTCGTCTGGACACCCAGTCGAATGTAATTGTCCTTGGCATGTTGGGATTCGGGGGTTGTTTCGGGCAGTGGAGCCGATTCGGAACATCGGCGGAGCATGGACTGGACGGTGACGAGGAGCACATCGATGATACTGTCAACATTTCCGACTGCATCGTCTTCTGGTAAACACTGGTCCAGTTGAGAGAACGAGAAACACCCCTGTTCGCAGATCCACTCCCGGGTGGGTCGGAGAATATATATGAGCTGAGGGCACGTTGTTGACATCTCTTCGAGTCGTCCTGGGAGTTCCGTTAGGTATCTCGCAGCGTCCACGATGGTATCATATTCATCTAGAGGTATTCAGATTATGTATTCCACTATCCAGCAAAGCCATGGGAACGCACCTTTTAAGAGTACGGAAGGAAGTGCGATTTGGCAGGCTTGAAGCACCTTGCACACACGATCGCGCCACATGCACGCTGAAGTAGCGAAATCTTGACACCTTTCAATGAGACCAGGGACCACGCTAATGCTCTGCTCTATGTCAGAGAAAACGCGCATGGCCTCGGCCAGTTCATCCAGTGCACGAACAGAATGGCACAGTGCGTGGTACATCGGTTCAATTTTGTCATATGCATCGATTTCGATCGTTTCCGCTTGTTCTGAGAGAATCTGGAGCCGGTTTGCTCGCAGACGAAGTGTCAGGTATCCAGAAAGAGCTTCGGACAATCTGGATGCCATGAAGATCGATCAGAATGTACCTGGAACCATCGGAGAATCGGATGCTTACCCTAGTCTTCCTTCGATTGCCAAGAAATACCCTGATTCAACCACAGAGATGCCGCGAGAAAGGTCGCGTGTCCCCAAGTCCGAGTGGTGATTCGAAAGCGCGTTTCTGAGCGCAGGGAGACATCCTCGAAGCCGGTCAAAGTAGTCTTCTGCTTTCTCCGCAGATGTCACTGAACGGCTCGCAGGTATCAAAGGCTGATCACGGATCCAGCATTGGTCCCTCAGCTTGTCGAGAACCTCCGGTTTTACATTGTATGATAATCCACCGCGTTTGAGCTCTTTGAGGAGATCGCTCCAAGTCTTTCTTTTACGCAGAAGCAGGTTTTTCTTGTATTTTTCTCGCTTTTCTTTGGTAAGATCGGAAGGGATGGCATGGTTCGCGAGGTTTTTGGCTGTTACGATGATCTCCGTAGAAAGCTGTTCCGCGTCCTCTGGAGTGTACATCCCGAGAAAAGAACTAATTGTATTGCTGATGAAGCCATTGAATTTGCCAAAGGTCTGGTGGAGATTCCCGAGGTGAGAAGGCAACGAAGGAGAACTCGACACAACGTCCTCGAAAGTAACTGCGGATGGAAGGGAAGCTGGCGCTAGGAAGACGGCCCGCTCCGCCTGATCGCGGCCCTCGGCGTCTCCGGCGAACAGTGGATTCATTTTGTTGGAAACGGGTTGTCTTAGAATATCGCGGAACTTGCGGATGAGTTTGTATAACTGATGATGTGTCCTTTGCGCGCTTTGTTTCAAGGCTTGGACGTTCACGTCTTTCCAACTGGCAAGCTTGATGAACATCTCGACCTCTTTCTCTTGTACCTGTCGTTGGTCCCTCAACGACGCAAAGAGCTGTGGGGAAAAGAGGTGAAAGTACCGCCAGGAAGAGTGAACAATACGGCCAACTCGAAGAAGAGCTTCTTGATGGATAGGAGGCTCTCGAGGTGTCACATAGTAGATGAAGTGTTCGAAGCTGCGAAGAAGGTCCAGACGCACTTGGAATTGACCGAGAGAGCTAGATTGAACGAACTCGTCCAGCAGAGATGGAAGTTGTCTAAGGTACACTTGTAGGCCGCCAGAGTCGCCGTTCACAGTTTCCTCAACAGCATCCAGTGGCCCTCGGATGAGTAATTCGTATAGACGGAACCAGAACTCCGCTGCTTCAGCAACGAATGACTGGCTTTGGGATTCCAGCAAAGTCTTCCAACACGATAGTTCCAATCTTCTCCACTCGACAATGAGAGTGGTCAGTGTATGTCGATGTTCCTTGAGGTTATTTTCACGATTTGCATACATCTCCCAGTCTTCGGTCTGCATCAGTAGCTGTTCTAGGGCTGACAAAAGCTTGGCGATAGGAGTGGCGAAGTCAAACGCCGATATAATATCACAGCGATCGATGAGATGTTGGAGCACCATCTGATCTGGCCAATCTCGGAGGATGGAAACAAGTCGAGCACGGAGGGATTGGATCACGCTTGATGCCTTTTTGGCCTCTAATATATTTGCATCGGAGTAGAAGTTGGGCAGCTTGGGAGAAGGACCGGAGTTGCCACGCATCTCTTCAAGGTGTCCATGAAGGACAGCGAGCTGGAGATGTAACGATTGCTTTTCAAGTGAATCCGGAAATGATGATGGGTGGGTACCGATCCAAGATCGCAGACAGCTTTGCCGTAGCAAGTTGAATTTGCTTGTAGCGTGACTGACTCTATCCACGTTAATCGCATTGCTCATGAGCTCCAAATGAAGTGCGAGTAGTTGCCGTTGCCGATCCGGAGTAAGATGATGAGCTGACTTGATGCCGACGGTGCCAGCCAAGTCTTCGCTGGAGTAGAGAACATCCTCGAAAGTGGGAAACAATTCCAAAAACTCCCTTTCCTCAGCTTCAGCCAACGTGGAACTGTCGTGCGAGGTCGCGGTACTGCGGTATAAAGAGTTGAGTTCCTGCTCTCTCCTATCATCATGGGCTCGATCTATAGACCAGAGGCGATAAGCCTGCTCATAGGAAGTCCTGATCGTGCTTGGCGCTGATGGAAGCTGGATACAATGGGCTACCGCAGCGATCCGTAATAAAACGAGTTCGGCCGCAGGGAGAGTCGCGCTTGGGGAAGGTAGGGCTTGTAATAGCTGTGCACTGCGTGGGGAGGGGAAGGTAGCCAGAGAAGTCACCAGTTCGGCGTCTTCTTGCAAAGAGGATTGCTCGGAAGCCCTGCGCATGAGATGAAGGCCCAGACGAAGTTCCGCGAATGCCAGACGAAGGATGCATGTGATGTCGTCAAATTCGGTGTAAACAGTTTCAATACGCTGGCAAAAGCCCGAGACAGACGCTTGGACAACCACCTCGCGCTCAAAGGCAGAAGGATCTCTTGTTTCCAGAACACGCGCCAAGTCGTCGATTTTTGAATGGTGGATTACTTGGCCGATGAACTGGGACACTTCCAGCCAATAACCGCGTAGACTTGCTAGGTTGTCCCGAGTCTGAACATGTGCCGAGGTGTGGGGTGTGTTCAACAAGTCCTTGGCGCAGCCAGCAAGATAAGTGATGGTGTCATTTGTTTCATTGGCCGCTGTTCGGAGCTCCAGCTTGGTGTGGAATTCGATTTGTTGCATCAGGAAGTCCGCTTGGTCCCGAGCATAAGCCGTTGCATGGCGGACCATGGCAGCAGGATCGATGGGTACATCTGGAACAAAAAGTTCAAGAATGATTCTGCTCAGCGCGATCCAACAACGTCCCAGTTGAAACACGGCGGTCTCCAATGATGAGAGCATGTCCACATCGTCATGTAGTACAGTAGTCAGATGTCGGATAGCGTTTTGTAATGGACCGTAATTTGTGCGTCCCAAGAGATCAAGGAGTATCTTTGATGCCTCCAGACTATCTTTCGAGGAGTTCGTATGCATGCGGTGAAGGGTAGTCTCATCAAAGGAAGCTGAAAAGCAGGAAGCCACCTGAAAAAAAATGATGAGTTCGTGACGACGTGCTAGCTATCACGGCAACTTACCAAAACCATGCTTTGGTTGAACAACGCTGTGAGCTGCTGAAATCGTGAAGTGTCCGTGAGACACTGAAGCACGGTCAGTCCGATGTGACGTTTAACAGACCCCAGGTGCTGGTCGAACGATAACAACGAGACCCCCGCAATTTGGCTGTGAAAAGAGTTAGAGTAGCAAGGTTAGGACACAAGTCCATACCTCTTTTCAAAGGAAGCAAGGAGGTGAGTTGGGCAGAAGATGATCTCTGGCCCACTGGCATCCTGAAAACAAGTGAGTCTTTGTGGGCACAACTCAAACATTTGTTACACACCACTGTGTCAGAATGTTCATGCCATAGAGTTTCAAGCCACTGTGTTTCAGCCATAGCAATGATGCTGGGGGAAACTGAAACTGCGTCAAAAAAACGAAATGGATAACGGTGGTTCGGGACGCACTATGACTGTCCGCATCATGATTCCATACCACATGTTGGTAGGTTGCAAACCGTCGTAGATCCTCACCAGGATCTTCAAGCGCTATCCCAATAAGCCGCTGGAGCGTCTCAATAACCACCTGTGCATCGCCGGTTTACTTCTGTCCTATATATACTTCTGTCGACTCACATCTTTATTTTCAGCATGAAGGTCACAGAGAACCTGCAGCTCGATCAATAGGGAAACAGGATTGCAAGTCTCCCGAAGGTCTTTATTGTCTCTAGGGACTTTGGATGCCCACTATGGCAAAGAGTTAGAATGCCGTAGAGATCGTTGCGGATGCCTTCTTACATTTTTGGCTTGGTCAGATATGTGTACTAATCGATCAACGTTGTCGAGCTTATGGTCTACTGGCAGAGTTGCGAGGGCAATGATTTCTAGTTGCTCTCGACGCAACACTAGATAGACGGGTGAGAATATAGCAAATACCTCAAAAGACCCTAGCATACCTGGTTTCGAAACTTCCTTAGATATGCAAGCCAACACCTTGATGTCCGCTGAAGTAATGTTTGTTGGCCTGACTACGCGTAGTTGTGACCACATATCCACCATTCCAAGGCCGGACGATGGGGAGATCGCGTTGTCGAGGATATCGGACACATGAGCGAGACGTTGATAGGCGGGAGAATGATCCTGAAGTGCTCTAGAGATCAGCTTTGAAAGAACCCGAACATGAGAGTAGTCAAAGCCACTCTGAGCCAGAACTTCACGAAGTCTCTTCGAAATGCTGAAAAGATTTGCGGCCGTGCTATAATCCTGTAACCTAGGTTGAGATGGCTTGCGCATTGCGACGAGAATACTCACGAGTCGAGCGCCAGATGAGCCGGAGAGGAACTGCTCGAGCAACTGCTGACCAGTTGCGCGTATCTCGACCAGGATTGATTGCAGTGCTTCCGCCAGGTCCAAAGAGCATTTAGTCAACCCGCCGCTCGAGGAATTGAACTGGTTCCACCAAGCGTCGTCATTCTTGTCGAGGAGAAGCGATGAAAAAAGATTCAAAACTTCAAGTTTCAACGCGTGTTGTGAGCAATACGTTGCTCGTTCTGTACAGCATGGACAAGGTGGATAAACCATGAAATCGTCCATTGGCTATATATTCAAGCAAAATTGAGTACATTGGTATAGGAGAGGGGACATGAGTCCCGCCTATCGTATGAGCACTGACCAACACATTGTCAAGTAGGCAAGGAACGTTCTGAGATACTCTCTTCACCGTTGACGCAAGTCTTTTAGAGACCTCATTGAAAGCGGGGTCTGCAAACACAGCGTACAGGAGTCCGTGGGGCGATGAAACCTCAAGATAATGCTTGACGATCGAGTGTAAAGGCAAGGGGAGTGATCTGATGGCGAAATGAACCAGCGCACGTGACATCTGAACAAGGGATGGCGCATGGACGACTAGCGAAGACAAAAGAGAATCGTGGTCGATGGCAATGGAAGGTAAAATCCGAGATGTGTCGTCATGTAAACACCCAGGGAAGATCCCCCGACGTGCTTGTTCGTGGGATACAAAAGATGTCGACGTCGACGAACCAACAGAGAGGCGAGAATGCGTGAGGATGCGGGACTGGTCCTCTTCAGTGAAACACGTCAACAAAGAAATCTCCACGCTGCGATTGCGCATTGCCCTGGACAGTTCGCCATATTGAGGGTCCACAGTCATGAGCAGACGGAAGTTCGGGTGCGGTGTTAATATCTGTACCTCGCCATCTACGAAGCCTCGTTCAGTTAGCACTAAGGTGCCATTCGGCTCGCAGAGGGAGTTGAGTCGATCGAGGACAGAAGGGTTGCACATATTAGCGTCGTCGAGGAGAAGCCAGTGGCCGTTCTTCATCGCCCGTATTAATGGACCGTCGATCCACTCGAAACGACCCCTTGTAGACCCAGCTTTAGCCAGGTCGTGGAATGTAGACTCCAGATCTCGCCGAGCTGCATCAAGCGAAGAGTCCTCGACGTCAACCATCGACAGTTCCGCTAATAGATCGTAAACCGCTTGTAAAATCGATGAAGATGTTCTCTGATCAAAGACTAGTTCGCGCTGTACAGCTGCTCGGCACTGAAATTTTGAAGTGATTCCACAAAGGGAGCGCGCGAACACCTCCGTGAGCTGGAGTGACTCTTCGGCGAGTGCTATGATTCGTGCTAAATGATCGACTTGTTCGAAACCACCCAGAAGATCTGTTGTGTCGGTTGCCTTGGAAATATGGACTTCATCGAGATGGTTTCCTGAAAGATTAGCAAGGGTCCTTATCAGATTTGTTTTACCACCGTTGCGAGATCCAGTCACGACTACTAGCCAGGATCGCGAAAGGCATGTGCCGATTGCTTCGACTGCTGTAAGATGTACCTGTAGAACGTCAGAAGTTCTGTGAGGCAAAGTCACATTGCGCCTCTTTGTGCTGTAATAACCGAATTGTAGATGCGAACTTGAGATGAGCGGACAAGGGTTGGGAATGCTCGGTGAATCTGAGATAGAGAAAACCTCGTCGAATATGGCTTGAGCGTGTGCGCGGTCTTGGGAATTCCTGAACCTGTTCAAGTAAACGATACGGATGAAGTGCCGAGGAAAGTTGATGATGTTGGATGCCTGTAAGAGTTCGCCCCATCGGATGATGTCGCGAAGATTGAACTCCCAGGGACTCCCTTCCCGCCCAAAGGTCCGTTTGTAAACAACTTCATGACTCAGGCGAGCGTTGAACGCTATCATGCCACGGAGGATACGTTCGTCAAATTCCTTGTACTGCTCCCGACAGACAACGAGCATGTCATCAGGAGTCAGTTCCTCGACGTAAACCTTCGTGAAACGATCAAGGAAAGATTTTGGGAGGCCTTTCCTACCACCACCTTGATGCAACGGATTTTGAGCAGCGAATACTCGAAACGAGGGATGACAGGTAAAGCTGCGTCCCAGCTCGGGTACGTAAACCGTGCCGCGATGATCCAATACCGCATTCAAGCCTTCAAGAACTGCCTGAGGTGCGAGATTCATTTCGTCGAGGAGAACCCAGTGGCCCTGTTGCAAGGCTTGAAGGAACTCCGCGTCTCTCCAGGCAAACTCTCCCGGTGCACCATTTTCCACAGGTAGGTCAGATCCGAACAAGTCTATCAGATCCGTCTGGTCAGAAAGATTGATGCGACACAAGCGGTATCCTGCAATC
>JBBPOR010001277.1:0-12961 GCA_038091555.1 Leccinum sublutescens
CCAGTCATATCAAGCTGTATATGAAACAGCTCTTGGAAGGAACCGAGTATATGCACCGAGTGAGCACCCCGTTTTGGTTTCATCTAGATTCTGGTAACGAGCGTGTGCATATACGCAGAACCACATCCTTCACCGTGATATGAAGGCTGCTAATTTACTTATATCCAATTCCGGATCTCTTCGCATAGCCGATTTCGGTCTTGCACGTACATTCGATCCCTCCATTGTACTCCCGTCGATAGGTGGCGACTCCCAAGGCAAGAGCGGCAAACACCCAGACGGAAAGGAAAAGAGGTACACAAACTGCGTCGTAACGAGGTGGTACAGACCTCCCGAGTTGCTCCTCGGAGCAAGACAGTACGGAGGCGAAGTTGATATATGGGGCATCGGGTAAGTGTCACCACGAGAAGCATCATCGTCCGAGATTGACGGGCTGATCTGCTCCATCTGCAGTTGTGTCCTTGGCGAAATGTTCATGCGCAAACCAATCCTTCCCGGGTCATCCGATATCGATCAACTAGAGAAGATCTGGCAATTATGTGGGACTCCTAACCAGCATACATGGCCAAACTTTGATGCGTTACCCGGATGTGAGGGGGTTAAGCGGTTCCAAAATTACCCAAAGAAGTTAAAGAATACGTTTGTCAGGTGTGTATCAGATGCCGATTTTCCGTCATTGGTTGACGTTCCTCGCCGCCGGTTGCGTGCAGCATCAGCATCGGTCCAGAGACATGTGATCTTCTAGACAAGCTCCTGACGTGTAATCCGCGGGATAGGATCACAGCTTCGCAGGCGCTCGATCACGACTACTTCTGGACGGACCCATTACCTGCCGATCCCAAAACGTGAGTCTCCACCGTCAATTCATTTTCTCTCCACGCTCATGCTCCCTGAATTCTCAGACTTCCCGTCTACGAGGCATCCCACGAATTCGACAGACGAGGACGTCGGCACAACCTCCCGCCTCAGCAACCTCGTCCGCCCCCTGAACACGTACGTCCTGCGCTTCAGCACGGACAGGGTTTCTACGGGCATCCACCACCTGGACACGGACACGGACATGGACATGGACGGCCACCGAGACCACCACCCCCACCTGTCATGTTCACCGCGTTGATGCAGCAGGCGCAAGGTCCACCTGGCACTAATATGTCCATGGGTAGTGGGTACGGACACCCGCCACCCCCAGGCGCCTACGGACACCCTGGACCCGGCATGGCTCCGAATGGATACGGCGCGCCACCGCCTCCACAGGGCCATCCGCCGCCGCTACCAACCCATGGGCATGGTCACAGCCATGGACGAGGGTATGGACGGCATCATCCGGCTGACAGATACGAGGGTGGCGAGAGGGGAAATGCTTCGAGACCACCTTTACATCCGTCGTTGCCTGAGCGGCCCGCAGGGTTGCCTCCGAAGCCGCCGGTTCCACTTGGTGCTGGAGGAGGTCGGCACGAGCGAGAAAGGGAACGGGAACGGGAACGAGGGAGGGAACGAGAGCGAGGGGGGTATGGAGGGCCACCTGTGGGAGGCGGGAGTGGAAGTGGGGACGGAGGTGGGGGGCTTAATGGAGGGTTGCCATACTCATAGGGTGAGTGAGCACATGTGTTGTTAAATTCAGCTTGCCCTGTGTTGTGTTCTCAGTTGGTCTTCACAGACATTCATATCAACAACTCATTGTTTTTGCAAGGACATCCATCACTTACCATCAATTAGTCCATTTGTAGATCAGTGCACCGTGTTATTGAATGCTACAAGCAGTGATGATTTAGCTTGAACAACTTGAAGTACTGCAACTTTGCTCAGGCTGCATTATGTATCTTGAGCAAATTGGCAGCCTCGGCTAATCATTTAGCGTAAGGATCCACCTCGCGTCTGCTGTGACGTTTCCTCAGGACATTCGATCTGTTTCGGTTCCATTGCAGAAAACATTTACATGTGCCAACCGGGTTGACAGATCTGGCGGTGGCCATGGTTCGTCTGGATACAGAAGTTGTGTACAATGATACGTCCCAGACAAACCTAATGTAATCAAATCGACAAAATCAGAGGGACATTTGCGACCGACAAAACCCTCCAAGTCCTCCAAAGGAGTCGGTATAGTTCTTGATTGCGTCGTTGTTTCCTTGAAGAGTACAATGTATGTACCCGCTGTGTATATTTAATTGGAGAGTCCGTGCAGACTCTAGAGTAGTTTCCGGGTGACCAGTCCGTCGTGACCAAGGCTGGCACAACCAGACTAACTCCAGAGGTCCACACCGACTTGCACTGACTCGGACCAGTTATCCTTCTTGTATGAGAAGAGCCTCGAGATTGCACTGTCGACGTGACCATGCGGGCTGATTTGCCTCGCTTCCTCTATCATGATACCTGCCAATGCGCGTCTAGATAGCGTCGTCACGGTTGTATGGCACCTCGAATACCAATTTGTATTACCTTGGTATTACTAACCATTAATGGGTTCTGAGCCCATGCTGCCCGGAACGCCGTCGCTGCCCCATTGCGATATGTATGCGCTCAATATTGGGCCCTCGTTGCGGTCCCAGGGTTCCGCCTCAACCATCTTCCGTCACTCGGCATGATGGTCACGGCGGGTCGGCCAGACATGCTAACAAACAAAGGTGTGCATCGGACACGAAGGGAGTCAAGTATCGTCGTCGTCGTCGTGCCTCCCCCTTGTCAAGGTTGTAGGGTCGTGTTTGCTATATGGGCGAGGTTAAATGTTGTCGAAGCAGACCAACAGCAGGACAAGAAAGAGGCGTCACTGAAACCGGAACTGGAGAAGTGGGCTTGCGATGTGTGCGTCATAAACGGCGAAGTTGGGGTGCTGGAAGCGGAGTAAATCTAAAACGAACCAACGCAGTTGATGGGTGCATACCCACGTGTGACTGTAACCAGGTCGACGGCGAAAGGGCATATTCTCTCGTGCAGGGTCACCAAGGCCTCAGCCTCCAGGACAGAGTCGACCACGATCGTCGATGACGGATGAGAATGGTGAAACCACACAGTAGGTGGAATCAAGCATCGTAAACACGCTTGGTATCCTCTGTATCACAGCAGAGAAAATGTAAACGGCAGTATAGCATTCCGGCCGAACAAAAAGGATGACTGTGCATGCCTGAGTACCTGGCTGCGAGGAGAGCATTGGCGCAGCGTGAGACGAGGTCTGGGTATGGGACGAGAAGCGCATGAACTCTTGCATGCCTCGACAGGAGGTGGCAAGAAGGCATGAACATGCGGATGCCTCAAGGGTGAATGATGGCCAACCGCAACTGTGCAACATCATGGCCAGTAATCCGAAAACCAATGCGTTGGGCGTCCTGCGGCGTTAAGGGTTCTTGGTAGAACGGAGAGATATAAATACATACTTGCTGTATTGGATGCGTTGGTTGGCAGCGGATCACGATCATATGTATTGAACTTGCGCCGGGAGTCATTCTTTCATGCTTATGTAACCGTCCTTGGCGGACCTAAACCTGTAGTCAGTTTCCCGGGCTACCTCACCCAAGCCGGCCACTGGAAAGGCTCTCCAAGGTATATATCGCACTCTAGTCGCGCCTTCTCTCCCTTATAGAATTCATATCATGTCTAATCGAAAAAATTACGCAGGCAGGACAAAACTCGTGCTTGCATTTGACATTGGCACAACTCATAGCGGCGTCTCATACTCCATTCTCCAACCTGGACAACCTCCAGATATCTACCCGCTCACTAGGTAACATCACTCGTCTATCTCCACTCCAAATGATTCTGACACACTCACAGTCAGAAGAAATGCGTCATCAAAGTGCCTTCTCTATTGTATTATGGTTCGGATGGCAGCGTCAAAGCCATTGGCACCCAGGCGCTCGCCGACCATGTTAGCGAGACAGCCGCGAAAGAAGGCTGGAGGAAAGCGGAATGGTCAGTCTCCCTTGCTCGTTGTGAAGCTCTTAGATGACTCGATTCATCGATTCAGCTGGAAGCTTCACCTCAGGCCGCGGAATGCAACTTCTCCTAGTGCTGAACCAGGGGGCTATATACCGCCATTGCCCTCCGGGAAAACAGTCATCGATGTCTTGACGGATTTCGTCAAGTATCTGTTCCAGTTCGTCAGCAGTTATATTCAAGCACGCCACCCATGGTTCAACTGGTCGTCGGTCGAGGACTCCATCGAGTTCATCTTTACTCATCCAAACGATTGGGAGGGCGCGCAGCGGCAGCAGTATCGTCGGGCGGTCGAGAGTGCCGGTCTTGTCCCCAGCACTCCTGAAGGGCGTTCCCGTGTTCGTATGATCACCGAATGTGAAGCTAGCCTTCACTTCTGTGCAAACGTTCTCGCAAAACGTCCAGACGTTAGCACGCTTGGTTTAGTCATCATCAACGTTGGTGGAGGGATGATCGACTTGAGCATGTACTCTGTGGCGCACAGCCCGATTTCCTGTGCGGAAGTCGCTCCTGCTCGCTGTATGTGCTTCGCTCTGGAGACGGCAAACATTTGAATGCTTAGCCTCTCGCCTTCTCTCGCTAGGTCACCGACTGGACCCGGTTTTCATGCGCCATGCCCAACCCCAGCCGACCACTCCGGGTTCGAGGTAGGACCCAAATTCGTTCTGTCGGACTGACTATCTGATGTATTTATTATTTTTCACCTCAGTCCCACTACACATCATCTGCAGAACGATGCAGATGAATTCAGAAGTGCCTACTATAGTCTCGTCTTCAACACCATCACAGATGCATTCGAGAAACAACGACAAAATACAACTGCGATGATTGATGTAGGACTGTGTTTACTCTGAGGGAACGGACAACGCAACTTATTATTGATCTTCAGACGGCATTCTTGGTCGGGGGATCGTTGATGAACGACTGGCTCCTCTCTCAATTGCACACTTATTTCATGGCCAAGGGTATTGAACTCTACTGGTCAGCTGATCATTTGTATGTGGTTGTCTTATGCCGGTGTGGTCCAGTTCTAATTACCTGCTTGCTCCGGTAGCAAGGCGGTCACTGTCGGTGCAGTAATGTCTCATATTGATCGAAGTCCAAGTCAGGCCCTGGTTACGTCGCGAGTCGCGCGCACTCCTTCCGCCCAGTTGCATACCAAGTTGCCATCTGCATCCAGGGATAGATGGGAGAACCAAAAACATGCTCAAGGAGTGCAGAGCTCTGCCATAGATAAGATCATGGGTATGATTGGCCTCGAACATGTGAAGGAGCAGATCCTGAACATCAAAGGCATTATCAACACTGCGAACCGTCAAGGTGTCACAATAAGCAAGGAGCGCCTCAACGTTGTTTTAGTTGGTAACCCAGGGACAGGTGAGCATGCTCGCCACGAGGCCAGATTGAAATTCATTCTCTCTTAGGGAAGACTACGATCGCTAGACTCTATGCGGAGTTTCTCGCATCCATTGGTGCACTTCCTGGAAAATCTGTCTCAGAGACCACCGGGTCAAAGCTTTCTTTCGGGGGAGTGCAAGGCGCAAAGATGCTCATAGACAAAGCTCTCAACGTCGGAGGTGGTACCATCTTCATCGACGAGGCCTACCAGCTTGTGAACGACCACGATCGGTCTGGCAGACAAGTCCTAGACTACCTTCTCGATGAGATGGAGAACAAGATCGGGACGCTCGCATTCATCCTCGCTGGGTACAGGGACCCGATGGAGAAGTTCTTCGAGCATAATCCGGGGCTCTCCAGTCGATTTCCGTACTTGCTACAGTTCTCGGACTACACTCACAAAGAGTTCATGCTGATGCTGGAGGATATGGTGAACAAGCGCTACAAGGGCTGGATGGAAGTCGAGGGCGGTATCGACGGGCTGTATGCTCGCATCGCCGTCCGGCACCTACTTCGAGGGAGTGGCCAACCAGGATTCGGGAATGTGCGCGCTCTTGAAAACATGTTTGCCAAGATCCGGGAACGGCAAGCGGAACGACTGGAACGGGAACGAAAGTCGAGGATGCAGGTAGACGACTTCATACTGACGAAGGAGGACCTAATCGGGCCGGATCCGTCCAAGGTTCTGCGCGACAGCACGCCGTGGAAGAAGCTACAGGAGCTGATTGGCTTGGAGTCCGTGAAAGATTCCGTCCGCAGCATGTTTAGGCTGTTGGAGACGAACTACCAGCGGGAACTTGCGGAGAAGGAACCGATACAGGTATCACTGAACAGAGTCTTCCTCGGGTCTCCTGGGACAGGAAAGACGTCAGTCGCAAAGCTGTATGGTCAAATTCTCGCAGACCTTGGCATGCTGAGCAAAGGGGAAGGTGGGTCATTGACAGAACGCGTGTGCGGTTCCACGTTTTGCTGAGGTCTTATCACGTCAGTCGTCGTCAAAAATCCATCCGATTTCGTGGCGGCCCACTTGGGTGAATCAGAGAAAAACACGAAGGCGATCCTCGAGAACACGCGAGGAAAGGTACTTGTGATTGACGAGGTTCGTGGTCCGCTCAGCGCTCTGACGCCGCTCTGATTCTTCGCGATGACCCAGGCCTATATGCTGTATAACAAGGGTTCAGCAAACTCCTACCACACCGCCGTCATCGACACGATCGTCGCTGAAATCCAAAGTGTTCCTGGCGAAGATCGTTGTGTTCTTCTTCTTGGATACAAAGATCAAATGGAGGAAATGTTCCAGGTGGGTCTGTCGTGAACGATCTCGCTCGCGAAACTACTGACGTGCCATTGTGAACAGAACGTCAATCCCGGACTCGCACGCCGATTTGCTATAGAGAATGCGTTCAATTTCGAGGACTTCACCCAAACCCAGCTCATGCAGATCCTCGAACTCAAACTCCGACAACAAGACTTGCATGCCTCGGAGGAAGCCAAGCGTGTCGCAGGAGAAGTCCTCCACCGAATGAAAGTCCGGCCCAATTTCGGCAACGCTGGCGAAGTCGACAACTTGCTTGGCCTGGCGAAAGCCCGGTACCAGAAGCGGATGGCGTCGCTCCCAACTTTCCAGACAATGGACATTACGTTCGAACCTCAAGATTTCGACCCGGACTTTGCTCGGAGTGAGGTGGCGTCCGAAAACCTCGACAGAATATTCGCGGACGTCGTGGGGTGTGTCGAAGTGAAGGAGAAACTGGGTGGTTATCAGAGGGTCGCTCTAGAAATGAAAGGGAATGGGATGGACATGCACGAGATACGGGAAGTGATTCCGACCAGCTTCATCTTCAAGGGACCACCTGGTACGCGTAGTTGGCCAATCAATCAATGTGAGTGCTCACGTGACCGACAGGTAGTGGCAAGACAACGATCGCGCGTAAAGTCGGACAAATATACTACGATATGGGATTCTTGGCCTCCGCCGAGGTGGTCGAGTGCTCCGCAACGGACTTGACGGGACAATACGTGGGACAGACGGGACCCAAGACCAAGGCGCTCTTTGACAAGGCGCTCGGAAAAGTGTTGTTCGTCGACGAAGCTTACCGCCTGAGCGAAGGTCAGTACGCGAAAGAGGCGATGGAGGAGATCGTGGGGTTGATGACCAACGAGCGATTTGTGAACAAGCTCGTCGTCATCCTGGCTGGGTACGAGAAGGAGATGAACACTTTGCTCGAGACCAATCCTGGCCTTTCGAGTCGTTTCTCCGAGGAGCTCGTGTTCCCGAATTTGACCCCGACGCAATGCTTAGAGCTACTCGACCAGGAACTGCGAAAGAAAAGGGTTGACGTTCCTGCGCTGAGAGAGGAAACCTCGCAGTCGTACATCAAGATGCAGAGTATCGTCGAGCAAATGACTGTGCTTCCGTCGTGGGGAAACGCGCGCGACGTCAAGACGCTCGGGAAGAGGATGGTCCGCCAAGCATACACGAATATGGCCCGTCATAGAAAGCTTTCGCTTTCGGCCGACGAGGCTTTTCGGATCGTGCAAGGTATGCTCGAGGAGCAGCAGGCACGGAAGAGCGCAGGACGCACAACTATTTCTTTGGGCTCTATGCAGACGGAAACCTGCTCCAAGCCTCCGCTGTGTAGCCCTCCGCGCCTGTCTCTTGCGACCGCAAGAGATTTTCCGCCTGTTCTCCGAAGCGACATGTTTGCCACTTCGATGGAGCAAGAACCCCAACTTTGTCAGGGTCAGGCTCGAATTGAGTCCGTCGAGGAGGATTCTCTTCCGCAGTGCGATGTTGAAGCTATACAACGCGATGCTGGCGTGTCCGACGCCGTGTGGAACCAATTGCAGAAAGACGCGGAGAAGAAGAAAAAGAAGACGCGTACCGCGGAGGATGTGGAAGTGCAACAGAAGCTCAAGGATCTGGGCCGCTGTCCGATGAATTTCGAGTGGATCAAGCAGATGAACGGCTACCGGTGTGCGGGCGGCTCGCACTTTGTGTCGCACGGCGAAATGGTGACTGGACGGACTGCTAAGCGGGCTCGAATTTAGATGGGTCATTGATTGACGCCAATGTCTACTTAGTATCTTTGATCCATCCACGGACTTGAAACGGGTTTGATACCTTTCTCTGCTAATCATCACAGGTACGGGTTTCTAGTACATCGGATCATTTATATACCATGTGGAGAGTCATCGGACATGTCGTCGCGCAGTTCTAGTGTCCAGCTCTCATTTTATAAGATCGTCTTGCATTGCGCACCGCGTTTCATCACACCTCGATCGTACTCTAAATTTGTAAGATTGCCCCCACTGCGAGCCCTGCTCGCCTCATCTCCTCGTTCTCGCAAGATAAGCTTTGATATCACCCAATCATCTGAGCAAATCGAGCCGCTCACTGATTCCATCCACCCGGCGGTATGGCCGGTTGGGCGACTGGGATGTTGTTAAGCGGTATGGGGCCTGGCCACGTAGTATCGGTGACTGGAAAGTGATTGACTACATGGATTGGACCATCAACCGGATCGGCGAGTGGACTGGCAACCGGCGCCGGTTTCACTGCTATGGGATCCTTGGACAAGTAGGTTAGACAGAAATATGGGGAATATGCAGAGTATAGCATGATGGGATCGAAGCTCACTTGTGTACCTATGATTGGAGGAGCAATGTCATAGGGTGCAGCAAGCGTGCCGGGTGTCACGGAAAAGAACAATAGGAAGGCAACGACGGCGAGCCTCATGATGGATTGGATAGCCTGAGATGAATGTAGGTGTCGCAAGAAAAGATATACGAAGATAACTGGTCTGAACGAAAGACACGAAGTTAATCAGGCTAGACAGGTGCATGTAGTAGTCAGTCTCAGAGTCAACGCATGCCACATAGGAGTGAACTCACTGGCCAGCACCGGGTTGAGCACGAATGTACAAACGAAGAAAGGCGGAAGAGGAGGAAGAGTTCATCATGATATCTATCCACTTTCGATGTGCCTGAATCTCCGACACCGTCCGGAGTCACGGTCTGATGCGAACCAAGTTTGACTGATGCCGTCTTGATTGTTCTGCATAGATTTGTTGATTGCGTGCATCCCGGATCACACGCCTATGTACAGGGTGACCTGGATCCTGGCGCTGAGAGTCAATGATAGTTCAGTCATACAGAGATGTCTTCCAAGCCAGGTGGGCGGTGGATGCGCCACAGTTGGGCAGCGGCTGAATGTACTCACCGGTCCGATAATGTGACTTGCAGAGTCAATTAACCGATCCCAAGATTCGTCAGATTGTCCAGCTCATTTCCGACGCGGACTTGGACTTTCTGAGAGCGGCGGAAACGCTGAAACTCTGTTACTACAGTACCTTGCAACTCCGACGAGTCACTTTCGACCGTGGAAAGGATTACATAATAACATTATTCCACTTCTGCGACTCTTCATCTTGAAGTTTTCCAATCTTTCATCTTTCCAGGCGTAGAGACTTGTAAGGATGGGAGTTTAATACGCAAAGGTAGCTATCGTTTTCATTTCGTACCTCGAGCTTATACGGTGTGCAAACGAAGTATCAAACGCTAGACTGTCAGGGAGCACCTCAAACATCTACACGATACGGCGCGCATCGCGTCTCTCCTCTAGAACCGTGCTGGCTGATGCCGTCGTTGCCCGTGTATCATGCCGACATGTCTCTGATGCGGGATCTTCCGCGATCGCGGGGCTGTCACCTGGGGTCGACAAATCGATCAGCTCCTGACGTACCTATAACTTCATGTCGAAGACATGTTCGGACAAGGCTGGGAATTATATGCAGATGGTCAAAAGCTGCAGTCCGAATCAACCGCGTTCCGCAAGAACTCGACACCTGACTGGTCTTTGCAATATGGCTGTACGACGTGAATGGACGTCTGTTTGAGATCGTCCGGCTTCGTGGGACGGGATCTCGCTCGCGGTTAACTTTGATCCGCAGACGACCAGACTGTCTGTTTCCCTCTTTAATCGATTCTGAACAGTATTGGCCAACGAGGAAATTCGTCCAGAGTTGTACTACGTACATCAGTGGTCAGCGAGTAACAATGCTATGGCGCGTGGATATCGACATCAGCGCAGAGTCTGCTCTATTTGGAGGAAGTTATACTGTTCTTCTTTGCATCGGTACATCATGCCCCACTCCCCCGCCGCTTTCCCCGCCGTCCACGTAGTATACGATCGACGAATGGCTCACCCCGTGGTTAGATAAAGTTGTTAAGCCAAACCCTGTATCAATCCCATGCCCTCTTCCATCGTAAATACTGCGCGCATGCATTTCCCGTATATTCAAGACGAGCCGCGAGGTGAGCGTGGATATAGGAACACATTCCATAATGAACAGAACATTTCGCTGCGTCGGACCCATTGCTGAAAGATTTCCGAAGTTATATAAAGTGTTAACGACATTCCACATCAGGATGCTGCGACCGAAGTACACGTTAGCCCATATCCGTAGTACAGCGCTGGAGTGTCAGACAAAGAGCACGTACGCAAAAAAGTAGGCCATGCCATCCCTGATCAACAGGTTAATAAATGGGCCGAGTCGCCACTGTTTCGTAGCTCTGTACATCTCAACCGAGCGGACCGTAAACTGTATGATCACTAGCGTGCACATTACTCCTGCATTCACGAGTTGAGAGAGGTTCATCGCTTTATTCCAGCTGGCAGATGAGTCGCTCAGCACGCAGAACGAGAGATCCGAGATCTGATGAACATCCACTGTGTTCCGACGCGTCAGTGCGGCACATCACTTAGCAACACCAGTTTCTACATACCTACGAAAGTCTTTGGATTGCTATAGACGATGGATCCGATAGTCGACGGAACGATTTCCCCGAGATAGGAAGTGAGGAGTATACCGAGGATTATTTTTGATCGATTGTACATCGCCCATAGGCGTAGGATCATCACAACTGTAATCAGTGAGATGCATCACTACTTTGTTGGCCAGGCGAACGACAATATGAATACTCACGATCGGCGGCGCAAATATACAGGAGAATTGCCCATCCACTGATGATATCGAGCACCACGCCTTTGAATCATCTCTCAGCACAGCGTACATGCGAAACGACAGGAGGGAATACTTACAACTGTTCATTAGCACAATGGTGAGCGAAGTTCCAGACAAAGTACAAGTAATGATGACGGAAACTCACAGCTGCAGGTGATCACCACGAGTCAGTAGTCAACGAATGATGAAAGGAAGAAGATCTCACTTCTGCAGGACCGGGTAGAAAGGAGGACCCGACTTTCAGATATATTGAGTTAGTTTACAACCTTTGAGAGTCCTAGTCTGACATACAGAGAAAAGCGATCCTGATGAACCAAGGGAGAGTTAGTGCTGAATAGATGACATGCAATGACCCTGAACGAACATAAAGCCACAGAGTCCGAGATATCGAATCTGTTGTGTACATTGTAATAATGATTTAGCATTCCAGTACGGTGTCCACCAGGTGGGTTTAGACGGACAATGACGAAGAGTGTGGACACCAGAGTCCAAGGTTTGTTCTGTAGTCACAGTCTCACGTTAGAAGCGTTACTATCAAAAAGGTAACAGTTCTCGAACCCAGATGTATTCTATCTGCCCAGGTCATGGGTCAAATTGAGGTTTGTGCATGATTTTGAATAAAAAGTGAGGTGCAATACCTCACTCGAAAACGTGAGGACTGGAAATACTGAAGTCAGAACAAATAATGAACATGTGCGAGGATGAATTACTGTAATCATATACGACGGCAGTGATCATCACAACTGCGACTGCTCCTCAGACAAGGTGCGTGTGTTGTTTGAGATAATAGGAATGCGCACGGGAAGTATAGTTAGTCAGCTGAAGGTTCTTCAAGTCGGTTTGCAGAGCAGAAACCATTGCACGTACTGCCAGTGGGAGAGAATAGTGGGTGGGAGAGGGGGCTTGAACTATCAGTACATATTCGGTTCTTGCTCTATTACTTATAGAGGTTGGGCTGATGAGCGCTGAGTGCTGTGAGTTCAAATCACCATATATCATAAAATCACCATCTAGTACCTGTACTAGCACTGGCCTGGGTCCTGGGCCTGGTTTGATTTCCATGGAGTACATAGGTAGGTCTGGCAGTGAGAGCCTCGGGCCGGGTTTCTGTCTTCCAGCCTAAGGGCCTCCGGGAAAATAGGCATGTTACGTACGTATCTCATCAAGTTGCCGAGTAATTACACTTGGGGAAGCGCCGTTTGGCAACGGCAGAAACCTTGCTTGTAAAGTGAGAGGTCCCGGTCCGCTGCATTGATAACACCGGGTCACGCAGTCTGGCGACCTTGAGGCTTGGAATGAGGCTGCATTGATAGTCACAAGACAGGTCACGGTGAAAGCGGCAGTTACCGGTAAGACAGGGGGTTGCACTTTCTCACGAATTTCACACCCGAGAGAAACCTTGTCAAGCAAGGTGATAGGTCTTACCGCCCATTTCTCCAAGCCCCAGGTCTCGCCAATTTCTATATCTTCCTGCAAGTTGTTAGCAAGGTATCTTAGCATCCCCGGTTCCGCCGGTCACTCCATTCCTGATGGCCGCATCAAGACAACGTTCAGCTATTGCACAGAGTAAACTCAATGTTAACGTTTCCATGATTCACATCGTGCAACAC
>JBBPOR010001278.1:0-12957 GCA_038091555.1 Leccinum sublutescens
GTGACATCATAGTCAAATGCTGCAAGGCGCGAGTAGGCTTGTTGGAGGATGAAGTCGTACATACCACCCAGGTATGAATTGATCTCCATGGCCCACCCAGTTGACGGCGCTGACTGTACAATCAGATCATTGAGCGCGATCCATCAAACTACAAAGGGTACAAAAGGAAACATGCAGTATTACATAGCCTAGGGCGTTACAAGGAAGCATTCGACGCATTTGAGATGATGCTGTCGAGGATGGAGAATTCACTCGACAAGGCAGTGCAAGCTGCAGCTTTCGAACAAGTCCCCAGATTCAATGAATCGCGGTCTTTCATGACGGCCCGCGATCGGCTCGACCTTGCACGCATCAAGAGGGAGGTGGAGAAATTTTATGAATATGTCATGTTTTCGCATCGGGGGCAACCACCTGAACCATCATTCCAAATGGTCGAGAATGCCGCTGACTCATCGCTTTCACTCTGGGACACCACGACGCATCAACAAATCGGGACCGTCATCTACCACTCCCACAACATCTCGTCCATGGCCATCTCACCAAACTTTGACATCGCGACCGCTGCAAACAAGACAATCACACTCCGGGATCTTTCCAACATTCTTCCAGAACCTTACCGCGAAGATGTGAGTAATCGTACTCGTGTACAACCACGTCCTTATCAAAATTTCCTTTGCTGGTCCAGTTGCGCTTGGAGCGAGAACTGCGTCGCTTGCAGATCGAGAAATCGGATAGTAATGTTGACTTACTCGAGGTACAAGTTCGTTCCTGACCCTGTTCGAAACATGTCATCATAAGGCACAGGTGGAGCTCCCGCCCACAACACCTACCGCTGATGATCAGTTCAATTATGACGAGGTTCGTGATCAATTCATTTTCATTCTAACTTGACTTCCATGTTGATGCTGCGGAAGGCTCCCTCGCTGACATCGTCCATTCATCATGAGGACCAGGTGCCACCGCCTATCTCATACCACTCTACATTGCAGCCTCCAATCCACATAACCGCTTCCCCAGTGATACCTTCGGAAACCCCAGATATACGCACAGAGAAGCGTAATGATAGTGCGCGACCCTCTCGATTCCTTCGGATTTTAAAAGAAGGGTGGAAGAAGAGCATCAGAGGAACCGCAATATTTCCAGAGCCTCGTCGCCTTGCCAGCATTCAATCCAGGTCAGCAGAGAACGTGAATGCCTCAAACAGAGTATTCTCGACAATGGCTGAAGGTCGCCGTCGAGCAGTGAGTACTCCTTGAAGTGAACCTGGTCCGTCTAAACTATCGTCTTAGCGAACAGTTCAAAGGTTTTGGGTAGGCGTTCAGAGTTATCCATTGGCCCCGCGGACACCATCATTTATCTTTCCTTGCAGAAAAAGAAAGAGAAGTCGGAACCCAGATCTTGTGCAGATGGAGACCCCAACTGTGGCACTGACACTAGAGGTCGACCTCCGAATCCAAGGCCATCGAGCGACGCAGCTCTTCCGTCGGATGTGCATAGAGACCACGACTGTGTTACTAGCACTGGACGTCCTCCGCATCCGCAACCATCGAACGAGGTATGTCGTTCGTCGGCGTCGATCACATCGCAGGAATTCACGTCGTATAAGGTACAAGAGCGAGTAAATGCAGTTCAACCCTCGACTCGAATGCATTTGAGTGTGTGTGTGCTTTCTTTCAACATACATCGCGAAACTTACAGCATGGCATCAGCACGAATCTGGGCATGCTACCCTCAGGTTTGCCATCACGTTTCCCATGTGGTTGTGTTGCTGCTCGTCCGCGTCAGGGACGACAGAGGAATGATACAAAAGGTATACTACATTGCGACGTCTTTATTTACTGAGCCATACTGCGAGCGTGTGGTCCCTGCCCCCTGTTGCGTTGATCCGGGAGGGGTCATCCGCGATTGTGTGTTCCCCAGAATGCCCACTCGATTTACTACAGAGGAACATCTACGAGGAGAAATAAAATGGAGAAAGTTGGCGATCGCGGACAGCCGCTGATAACGAGTCCATTCGCCCGTGATCTTGTTCATCCTGGTCTTCCGAACTCATCAGCGAACCGGATAAAGCTCGAGAAAGTCCTCGCTGTGCGTGGCGATTTTCGAGGGTGGCAACAGTGACAGTCAGCACACCCTGGTTCCGGGGCCTGGGATGTGTGTCGTGAGTCAGAACGATTGGAAGGATGCGCAGATAACTGGACTTGCGCCTACGCCTGCTGCGTCTCAACCTTTTTGAGAGGTCCCCGTGTCTCACGGACCCATTTCGCCCTACATCTCTGAGACCAAATTTGTCATGTCAGCTTACACCAAGTTCCAAACAAGGGCCGGCCTTGTGTCTGGAGACTCTGGACACCTGGCTATTCCAGCTTACGGTAAAGAGTAATAAAGTATTAACGAATGCCGCCTTAGGTTAAACCATCCAAAGAACACGGCGCGAAAAGGTGTGGGACGAGGAACGACAGGAGTGGGTCGCCCGCTGGGGACGTGGTGGGAAGAGTAGGGAGGAGGTGGACAAGTGGATACACGAGGTCAAGGCAAATGCTGGTGCGTGTCCTTCTTTTTTTTGGTTCCCCTCTTTGTAAACTGACCCGTTGGAAAAAGCGGTCGACCATGACCCCGCACGAGAAGCTCGCACCGCCCGCAAGGCTCGCGTCGCCAAGAACGAGCGGCAGCGACTTCAAAACCTCGCCCAAGCCGAGGAAGCACAAGCCGCCCGCGAGGAACGCCATGAACGCCAGCGTGATATCAATCGAACGCTCGCGACGACGCGCATCAGCACGGCCAGTATGGGTAAGTTCGACAAGAAGCTCGAGGGGGACAAGAAGATGGGTGGGGTTAAGCGCAAGGTCTGTTCCGGCTTACTTTTATTTTGTGCGCGTGCTCAGATCCGACTTTCAGTTCAACCCCGCCGAAGTTTCCGCAGAGCAAGAAAAGAATTCCTCTCTTGCACTCTTATCGAAACTGGACGGCGAGACCAAGCGGGCTCGAAGAGATAAGGGTGGTGACGGTGAGGATGTGGTTAATGTTCGGAAAGCAATAAAAGCGGTCAGCAAAGGCAGAGGCGGCGTTGCGCTCGGCCGAGAATCGACCCGTAACTCGTCCAGAGGAACGTCCAAAGGAAAACGAGGAAAACGATAGTCTCGATCATACTACTGATCACCATGACGAAAAAAAATCCCCAAATCACTGTGTTGATTTATTTCAGGGGAAAAAGCGTCCATGTCGCATTACGGCTCATACCAAAGTTAGAGTACATACGAGAGTTACATACAGAAAGCATGGTACCAAACCACTCTTTTCATCTGACCCAGCTCAGCCTACTCCCCTACTTCTCGGCAGGCAGGTTATCCATGTTGGCCTTGCCCTCTTTTATCCACTCCTCCTTGACCAACTTATCCCTATCAAGATAGTAAAACCTGTACACCAGCTTGATCGTCCCCTCGCTGACCCCCGCCACCGCACTGATATCTCGCGCGGGCTTCGGCTTACCCAATAACAAACACGTAAAGTATATCGCGCCGCCAGCGATCGAGACAGGGCTTCTTCCATCCGCGATCCCGTGCTGACGCGCAGCCACTATGATGTCCGAACACATGGACTGCACGCTGACCGGCAGGTCCAGGTGGTTGCAGTACCGGACCAACAGCGTCTCCGGCCCGGTTGACGGGCTGTTGTGACCATTACTCTGCGCAGTCGCTCCAGGAGAGAGATTGAAGGCCTGCTCGAGTGCTTTGTAGCACTGCCCGAGCGTCTTCTTCGACACGTGTGTCAGGTTGCATATCTCTCTAAACGTCCGAGGAACGTGCGCCTGGCGACATGCGATGAAGATGCACGCTGCAATGACTGCCTCGAGGGGCTTTCCACGCAAAAGCTTTTCTTCGTCCGAGCGCTTGTACAGCTGCTTGGCGATGTCGCTGATGGTTTTGGGTAGGGAGAACTGGTCGCACCAGCTTCCAATGTCGCGGAACGCCGTGAGGAGGTTGCGCTCCGAACGGGAGCTCTGCGAGCGTGAGGCAGCCCGCTGCAGCTCACGTGCGATTCCCGAGCCGCCGTCCCGGAAACTAATGACGGTATCGAGCTGTTCTATACCCTCTAGGAGAGGGTCCGAAGCAGCACCAACACGAGAAGGGTCGTCTCCTTCATCGTTGGCAAACGTCTAAGGAAGACGTCGTATGCAGCATGGTAACAAAAAAACAAGAGAGGAATAAGTTGGAAATGCGCTTACCCTCCACTCGCTCCTAGTGTCCACGATACGGTCGCCCAACACCAGACCGCAGCTCCCACACACAAGGTCCCCACTTCCAAACTCCTCGACGATGTGTGGGTTTGGGTCTCTGCACTCCGGACAGATAAGACGTACGGCCAAGTCTGGCCCGTACGTGGCTTGTTGGACTTTCTGAGCATTCGCGGCGAGAGGGAATGGCTGTGAGAACGCCATGATGCAGATGCAGTAGAGTGGAGTCGGGAACGAGTGGCTGAACAACGAAGCGGTGTCGACCGCTCGAATGCTTGTGGTGGTCGAGGACAAAGAAAATGCGTTCTGGTGAGCCAATCGAATGGGCCATGCTGACAAAGTGGAGGCTCAACAATTACGTAACCCTGTACCACACCTTCCTGGACGTTCTCCGGATCCAGACAATCAGGGGCTTGGACGTTCTCTTACAGTGACGATATCATGGAGAACTACACCCACGATATGGAGAAACACGCGCTGGAAATCCTCGACGAGAACAGTCAGTGGGACTGGCATGGTACCAGCCTGAGACGGATCCTAGACTCTGGAAAAGAAGGTGGCAGAAACCTGAGGGAGCTCTCCACTCCTAAATTTCTGTACCACCTGATTGCGGAATCGCAAAAATTTGGTGGGAAGGTCCTCAATCAATTCTGGAAACAACTTGGGATGTGTGATGAAAAGCTGGAAGAGAATAGTCAGTCTTGTTTTCATTCAATTCTGATGGCTCACTTTCATTTGTCGCAGTCAAAAGTCTGAAGGAGGAGAAATTCGTGTCGGCAGAAAAGTCTTTCGAGGTGATGTTTCGCGGATTACATGCGAACGAGGTTGACTTTGACCCTGTGGTCCATATGTCATCAGAGTACTTTGTTCATCTTGGTGTCCAATGTGAGCAAATTTCCCATCGCTTTTTTAAACGTTTGACGAACATCGACGCCGCAGTCATGAATCCGGGAGGGAAAAAATCTACCGAACATTCCGTCAGTGAAAGCATCAGCGAGGACACGAACAGGCTCCTTGAGGAAATCAACAAAGAAGGGGATTTTGGAACACGAAAACAGTACTTCTTGAAGAAATTGGTGCGCATATATTCATCTCAGAGCCATACCATCCGTTTAAATGCCATACCGCGCAGTCAATCAAACGTGATGGGAAGTCTTACTTGTTGACTGGTTTCGAATTTGTCCCTTTCGATGAGTATAGAATTTATCCTACTCTGGCACACATCATTGCAAACTCTGCACACGAAAAGGTTTGCGTTGAACAATTGCAATCACCATGTTCTCTCATAACTTCCATTCAGCCACACACACTGGAGTGTATAGCTATATTTGCCGGTAACGCCACGAGAATTAATGATGTTATGCAGATGGATGCTCACAGATCATATAATAATTTGAAGTGGGGAATTCAGGCACAGGGAGAGGGTGGAGAGGTATCATTTCATTGATACTTCATCATTGATACTGATCCATTCATCAGACCAAATACTTCTTTCGAAAGGTTCCCACCGGCCCTCATAGTCACTCTGCAGGGATCATCACTTTGGCGGAGGGCGATGAAATTCATTTCGGAGAAGGATCCGAAGGCGGCTCGGAGCAGCTCAACAAGGGACCCCTCGCAAGTCTTTGTAACCTTCAGCTGGCTGTCGCTCGAGTTCTGAAGCTGAGTGGTGCTACTGATACAATCTTGCAATGGAAGGATGAAGCAGATGATGACGATGGATGTTATCGTCCCTCCGTCGCCTCCGGAGAGTTCTGGAATATGTTGGACGCTAAACTCCTTCTTTCTGGCAGAGCCGTGATTGCTCCATAGGGTCGTTCGACGCGCTGTTTCGGTGGCTTACGACGAGGTTGGCAGCCGTTTCGGTACGCGAGTCGAGAGTGAGGAAGGGCCGCGACAGCGTCGATCGTGCGCGCAGTTGCAGCGTTCGGGTCGATACTGGTGCGCCATATTAGCGAGAGGTCCTGGGCGCATGCCTGAACATTGGGAGCCGTATAGAGGTGCTGCAGTGTGCTGAGCGCGTGGGCGAGCCGAAGGTCGGCGTGAATGTGGTATGATAGGCGAACAGCGACGTGCGAGGCGTTCGCGAATGCAATGTTGGACGCGGAGGCACCGTGGTGGTCGTCGATCACGCTGAGCGCGAGCTGCCGAACGAACATCTACGCGAGGAGGATGAAAGACTCAAGTTATTATTATTTGGAGTGTAACAACTTCGGAATGGTGGGCAAACGTACAACATAGTACTTGCGACAGAATGTACAGTACTCCGAAACCAACGTAAATCAGCAATAGATTGTTCTTTGCTTCAAAACTACCGTGATCGTCAATGCGAAATTATCGTTCTCTTTCAACTTATTCGACTCTCGCACATAACTTTTCTTGATAACTTCCCATCACTGGGTTTTGTTACATCTAATTGTGATTGTCTGCATAGCTACGCAAAAGAGAAGAAAAGTCACAATAGGCGTCGCTCGCTATGGAGTTTAGATATCAGCAACAAGAACAGAGGAACAACAGAGAACAAATGCATGAGGATGGCTACGAGGAGTGTGTCATGGATGTAGTAAACGGGGATGCAAGTCTGTACGGAACGGAACGTCACTGCGGCAGGTCGTCATAAGCATGAACAGGAGGAGGAAACAAAGAGACACGAGGATAGCAGTGTATGTATCCCACATTATTGAACCAAAAAAACAAGAGGAAGAAAGAATTCAACAAACGAGGCGAAACGCAACTCGTGACCAAAAAAGGTTCGTTCAGTAATATACAGCCTGAGATGCTTGTGGATCAGTTTGATACATCTCATACCGTGGCGCCTGGGACACGTCGTAGTACTGAGAGTATCCGTACTGGTCCGGGTAGTAGTAGCCCTGGTACGTCGCATAGCCGTACATGGAAGGATCCATGCGTTGTTCCGACGTGACACCAGCATCCCCTTGCACCTCTGAAGCCTCGTGGGACAGGTAGTGCTCTGAAGGCACAGACAATTGCGCGTCGTTGACAGGGCTCGAGGGTCGCGAGGGTTCAAACGCTGCGGCACTTGTCCTCAGACTAGACGGTCGTCGCTGCGACCTTGCCGACTTCGGCTCGAGTTGTGATGAAGGAGCCCGGATCTCAATGCGAGAACTTTGCCGAGGGAACGCAAACATCGGGCTCCCAGTCGACGGATCAATGTATCCGTTGAGAGGTGGGGTATGAGGTGCCGACAGAAAGTCTGGAGAGCCAGTGGGATGGTGATGCAGATGACCAGGCACGTAAGATACGCCGGGCGGCGTCATCATACCGTGCGTCAAAGGACGTGGCATATAAATCGGCGCAGGAAGGTACACGGGACGGCCGGTAGCCACTTCATATGCCATACCGTGTTGAGCGATCGCGATACCAGGTGGCAAAGGTGACCCATAACCGTACGGCGAGCTGTAAGGAGGGGAGGATTGGGGTGCGGGGAAAACGGTCTGAAGTGGTGGCGGGGCGGGTGGGAGGGTACGCCGTCCACCAGAAACCTCTTGCGAGTCGGGCGCGCCAGGAGTATCCGCCTTTAGGAGTGTTGGGGCAACTGTATCTTGGTGTCCGTGAAGAACTCCATCAACAGGAGTCGAGGCGGGTTGTGCTGGTTGTGTCTGCACTGGCAACAAAGCAGTGCTGGGCAATGCAGCTGGCGACGCTGTAGGTTGTGTAGGATGAACGGTATCACCTGACGTTTCAATGGTCGTCGCAGTCGATGGGAGTTTGATGCCGACTATCGGTGCACGGGGAGGAACAAGCTCAGGTCTCACGGTGAAGATGTCTTCGAGGGGAGGTTCCCCAACGGGTGCCACCTGCACAGGATTCAGCTGGTTCACCTTCTCCCTGGCAGCGCGCTTGGGCAAGCGCACAACAAAGTTCTTCTCGCCGTCCCCCGAGCCTTGTGACTCTGAAGGAAGAAGGGGTTTCGGCCGTTCAGCCGCCTGCGCTGAGCCACGGACAACTTGTGCCTCCGCATTCGCGAGCTTAACGCGGTAACTTGGAGCACTACCAGCACGAGGTTTGGGCCCACTGTCGTGGAAAAGGGACGTTTCGAGGTGCTTTGTCCAGGGGTACTCGGGCTTCATGGCATACCAAATTTTCCCAAGTGCAGAGGAGGCAACAGCTGTGGCAGGGGATCGTGGCGAATGAGCAACCCCGCCACCCCGAGGCACTCCGCCCCGTCCACGACCTGCAATAAAGGCACCCCTCCCACGGAATGGGGCAAAGCCTCGAGTAGGTCTTGCCGGCGGCTGTTGCTGTGCCACCTCGCGCCTTTTTTCATCTCGCTGCTTCATTTCCTCAAACCCATCGTGAGTCCAGGGCCGATCAACGCGGGGCGGTTCAGCAGGGGATTCTTCCCGTGCAGCAGGGCTGTCTTCAGATTGACTGCTACGCAGAGGAGGAGGTGGAGCTGGACCAGAAACGCTCGCACCTCTGCCTCTGCCACGAATGAACCCTCGGTCGAACGAACCTCTCCCACGCCCTCGACTCTGCCATCGGCCTCTCCACCATCCACTCAAGCTTCGTAAATCCTTGTCCAGCAAGCGGTCATCGTGGCCCCAAAATTCTCCAACAGTGGGGACATATGATGGATCTGTCTCCAGTCGTTGTTGGTACGCTTGACGAGCAGACTGACCAGGTGGACGTTGGAGGCTACTTCGAGATGATTGTCTCGACGTAGAGGCAACTGGTTGGTCAGATGTAGGCTCGACAGGGGTTTCCTCTGGTTTCTCTGACAAAGTTGCAGAAGCAGAGGGGGCAACGGGGCGGTCGACCGTAGGCGCTGACGCAGCTCGCTTCACAGGCGGGCGCTTGAAGGGTTTCGCAGGTTTGCGTGGGATGGGCTTCGGCCTCAGGTCTATCGACGGACCAGCGAGGTCTGCAAATTCAATGACGGGAAGCTCGGCGGGGCCATGAGCATTTTCCTCGGCGACCATCTCGGACCAATTCCCAGAGTCGGTGAAAAAGGGAGCACGTTGGCCGTGCACGCTGTTGGTCGGCTTGGAGGTCAACTCGTTGAGAGTCGGGACGCCCCCGGAACTTTGGGTCGTATTGGGAGTGAGTATGCGTGAGTGAGAGGCCGACAGGATGTCCTCAGAGACGGGTTCGGTGTCGGAATCGGTGGATGAATCAACGGAGGAATGGTCGTCATCATCGGACTCCGAGTCTGTCCCCACCTCACGCTCAAATTCTTCGTCACTCCCAAAATCGTTCCTAGCCCTGCCTCGACGCCTGACGGTACGGGTCTTCTTGGGTGGCGGCACAGGGCGTGATGGATGAGCACGGCGTGCCTCCGGGCTTGAGGTGGAGTGGTAGGGTGCAGTTGCGGGCATGGCTAGAGACACGAAGCGAATATGAATGGCACCGAAGAGCAAGACGTAAGGGGTTTGAAGGACGTTACCTGAGTGTTAGGGTGATATGAGCGGTCAAGACCCCAATCGGTGTCAGGTCAGATCAAGTGGCGAAAAAAAAACGGTGAAAAAGCGTGAAAAAAGCAGGAGAATGTGTGAGTGATGATCTCGGTTCAGGATAAGAGATTGTTGATGAACAAGAGCGTTTTGAAGGCGTTGTGGCCGATGCGGAGGGTCAGCGTGGAGGATAGCGACAAAGGGAAACTGCGGACTTTGCCGTTCACTCACGGTGACCCGCGGCACCGGCCAGTGGCACTGCCTCAGCGTCTTCCGTCTTGACTCATCGGATGCCTGTCCTAGACACAAATTTCGATCACTTCCAGACGAACCTGTCAACGGGCAGGTCGTATCATTACGTAGATCAGCGACCGGAGAACAGCGAGCATGCTGTAACCTTGCTTTGTATCCATGGCTTTCCAGACTTCTGGTATGGCTGGAGACATCAGATACGTCCTTGGGTCGCACAGGGTTACCGGGTCGTAGTGCCAGACATGTTGGGGTACGGAAAAACAGACATGCCCTTGGAAGCGTCCGCCTACTCCACGAAACGCCTTTGTGACGACCTCGCTGCTCTCCTAGATCACCTCGGAGTCCAGAAGGCCGTCAGTGCTAATATTATACGTTTCTAAAAACATCCTCACCAGTGTTTAGGTTGTCATGGGTCATGACTGGGGCTCGTGGATAGCCGGCAGGTTCGCACTGTGGCATCCCCAGAGATTGCTTGCACTCGCTTTGTATGTTTGTCATGTTTGATCAAGCGAATCGTGGTTGAACTGGCCGACAGGGTGTCCATTCCATACAGCCCACCGGCGACACAGCATGTGTCGGTGCACGATCTGGTTCAGCTTTATCCAAACTTTGGCTACCAAATATTCTTCGCCTCCGAGCAGTCTACCGCTGAAATCGAGACCCATGTAAGGAGGAATGTTTCTGTACATTTAGACAATGCGCCCTGACACGCCTGCAAGCTGTCTCGGTTCTTCAGACTAGTGTTCATGACCCCTGCCGAACGTTTAGAATTCGGCTTTTTACGCCTCGGCGCACTTCAAAAGAACTTAATCAGTGAGAAAGAGCCGAACGCCATCTTGTTCGACGACGAGGTGCCTCTTGCTCTCATTCCATATTTGGTTGTCTGACCTGTGTCTCAGGAGTTCGAATACTATATCTCAAACTTCAAAAGAGGTATGATCGGCCCTCTATCGTACTACCGTACGACCAAGGTTCGCTTCGAAGAAGAACGAGGTCAATACACCTCATTTACACCGCAATCGACCTAACAAATTATCTCAGACGCAGCATTGCCCTCGAAACTTCCTGCCAATCTCCCCGTCCTCACACTCTACGGGACCAAAGACAGGACGTGCTCCCCACAGGCCCTTGAAAACTCGCAGAAATTCATAGATCAGTTGCAGGTGGTTTCCTTGCCCAACATTGGCCACTGGATCATGTTGGAGGCACCACAGGCAGTGACTGAGGAGCTCCTGAAATGGCTCAGGACTGCTCTAGGCCCAAGAACTGTCACACGTCTATGAAAAGTCGAGGGTGTGCGACGCGTAAATTCGAGCAGGTATGTACTATGCAGAAACCCGTGTATACTATAAGGAGAAAGAACCCCGCGAACGCCCGGGTTCGGAAGAAGAGAATACTGGAATAGATGTGACTTTGCGCCTCTCGCCGTGTATGGGTGTCTCATTTCATTGAAAGTGCTTGCGTGCTATCAAAAAGCTGAAACGCTGACGCCTGGATGATCCGGGCCTTCACAGAAGATTGCCAAGATTCCCACGCTGTGACCTCGAGGCTGCCTCGTTCATACCCCCTCAAAGGTACGTCACAATCATATACGCTGAACGGGCTTAATGATTCCAGATTCGATTCATAATCTTGTCACGAGATTATGGAATATTCAGATCGAAAACCGATTGGGTTGATCTGCACAAGCGGGCATCCCAGAACATATGTATGTAGATAAATTTTCCAGGTCCCAACAGCACATGAGGTAACCCATTTCGTTTCTAAACGATGAGTAGTAGTCTCGGCTAGCACCCCTCCCCCTTCTTTCACGAACACCTACAGTTCATGAATCAAACTCCGAGGTCGCAAGGACTCGGTGGGTCCAAGGGTAGCTGCTAGCGCTCATCGTCGAATTCACACAGGCCTTCGTGGGTTTAGTGCGCGAAGTGTTATATATCCGCGGCGCATACATTCAGACGGTCTCAGTAGCAGCACCAGAAGCAGCACCAGTATCATCGTCATCACACCCTCCAAGTCCCCCATTCTGTCCCCACTCATCTCTGAACGACTCTCAATCCACTCAACAGCTGCGTAAATGGGTGGTTCACATAGCCAGCCCGAGAGGGAGAACCCTACGCTCGAGTGCATCGAAGCTCGTCAGAAAGCCGAAGAAGCACAGAAAATTGCAGAACAGGCTGCCAAAGATGCCAAAGATGCCGCGGAGAAGATCAAGTTGGATGCCGAACAAGACCGCGAGCGCGCCCGTGTGCGCCAGGAAGAAGCAGACCAGGCCAGCGCGCGGGCCGCGGAGGAGATGCAGCGGTTGAAGGAACAGATGGAAGAGGCCGCAGAGTTCATGAAGCGCGCCGGGGAACTCGCGGAGGCGGCGTCCAAAGCTGCCAAGGAGGACGCAGCCAAGTTTATGCGAGAGGCGCAGGAGGAGCGCGAACGATCCCAGAAGTTGCGGGAGGACACTGAGAGGGATATGGCGGCGACGAGGGAAGAGGCTGAGAGGGCGCAGCAGGTTGCGGACGAACAACGCCGCGAGGCTGAGGCTGGCAAGGCCCTTGCTGAAGAAGCCGCGCGCGCCGCTGCGGAGGAGACAAGAAAGGCGCAAGAGGCGAAACAAGATGCTGAGAAACGTTTGAAGGAGGGCATCCAGCCCGTCGTCACACCGTCCCCTGAGGAGATTGCCGCAGCCAAACGGCGTATTCAGTACAAGGAAGGCCATTTCCATTTCGCTGTCGCCGGCGTCTCGGGTAGTGGAAAGTCTTCCCTTGTCAACGCCTTCCGTGGTCTGCGTAGCAAAGACGCGAACGCTGCGGCTGTAGGTGTCACGGAGACGACTCTTCGGATGACCAGATACGCGGACACCAATCCAGGGAGCGCCTACGTGTGGTACGACATCCCCGGCGCAGGCACCTTAAAATGTCGCGACTGGCAGTACTTTAACGACCAGGGTCTCTATGTCTTTGACTGCATCGTCGTGCTCTTCGACAATCGCTTCACGATGACGGACATCGCGATCCTCGTCAACGCGAGACGTTTCAACATTCCCACATACATCGTGCGCTC
>JBBPOR010001279.1:0-12952 GCA_038091555.1 Leccinum sublutescens
ATTCTTCGCGTACCCACTGAAGCACGTTGCGATCCCAGAGTTGGAGAGACCCTGTGGAGGTGACAAGGAGAAGTTTGTGGGAAATCTCGTTCGAGGGCGCGGAGATGAGAGAAGAGGGTAAGAACGCGACCTGCATAGATATATGCTTCAATGACAAGTATATATACAACGAACGAACACGCACATGTCTGATTGTTCCATGCTCTCTCGTTTCAAAGGGGAATGTGAAGCCTGTCGTCTTGCCCGTGCCCTCTTCTAGATCTGCCTCGAAAACTTGATGGATCGCTTGCTGTGTTTGAATTGCTCGTTTGAATCTCGTTCAAGACAAGCAAACGGCACTCACGTTATGAACGTTAGACCAAGCCACCCTACCTATATGCATCTTTTCACCCTCGTTTAGCGCACCAGCGAAATGGGATCCCGTGGTGGATGCAGATGGTGTCTGTGTGCGCTTGACTCAGCACACGACCATGCAATTGAAATTAAACCAAGAACACGACTCACCACATCGCCAAAGCTCCACATCGCCCTCACTGGCGATCCGCCACTTTCATAGCCCATGACCTCCGCCGTGCCATTCTCCTGGAAAGCCATGAACAAGCCACTGTCTGAAAGGTCGACATCCTGGATGTACTTGTACGATGCGTTGGGAACAGTCAAAATTTTACCCTTGAGAGAGGGTGAAAGTGGGGCCGAGAAGAGCGACAGAGGAGCTTTCGATTCGGTCGACGAAGGTGAGAGCCAGACCAATGAGGGACCAAAATCGTCAGTGCTTGTAGGGGAGGAAGAGCCCACACGCGAAGGACCCAATACAAGGAAATCGGACAATACGTTCGCTATGCTAGCTGGTATGTTGACATTAGCGACAACTTCGCCCGTCGCCAAATCGAGCGTGGTGACATGCAGCGTGTACGACTTGAGAGACTTTGCGAAGCCTACGACGTAGAGCGTCGAGCTATGGGTGTCTGGATAGATGTGGGTATACATCACGAGTGAACTATGAATGTCAAGTCAGGACGAGATTGTATGCGCGTTTCCCCACTCACCCCTGGTCCTCAGCCCTCCACTGCCATACCGTTTCTCCTGTACTGGAATGTATGCGTCGGACGCTGTCTCCATTCGAGAGAACAACAGCTTGGTCTCCACCCTCAGCACGGACGAGCGCCAGCGCGATACCCAGTGTGGGTGGGTCATGATTTTGGCCCTCTACGGAGTTATGTAGTCGCTTTTCATGAATGAGGTAGCCCGTCGAGACGTCGTAGACACGCAGAGTAGACCCGGAAGGTCCAGATAGAGCATATACATCTGAAGTGGCATTAACGAGACGTGAAACGAGGTAATTGCTGGGAACATACTCTCGTCGTGCACTTTGAACCCCATGATGGCATCTTGCGCGTCGTGTATGCTTCTCCAGACTGCAAGAATCAACGTCACGGTCGCCGACACGTAAAACAATACCGAACAAACCTATACTGCCATCGGTAGCATTGAGCGCTGCCAGGACATTGTTGCTGGTGGCCGTGAGTACGATGTCGCGGCAAAATATGGGTTTCGTGAGCTGAGTAGTGTAGAGGGGAACGCCGACGAGCTTGGTGTGCCAGTCGACGATGCCAACTTCGGACTCGTGAATGGCCCGAGCGATGAGAGCGAAGACGGACAGCGAGAGCAGACGCTGTAGTAGCATGTCGTGTTCGGTGACGAGCGCTGTCGCTTTGGAATTCCCACAAGTACTGTATGAGTGACACAGCCCGTACTAGTGCTCGCAACCACAATGGCATACGACCCCGACAAATGGATAGACCAGCTCATGTCCTGCCAACATCTCCCAGAGGCCGACATGAAGGTCCTCTGCGACACCGTCCGATGCATTCTCATGGAAGAATCTAACATCCAGCCTGTCTCATCTCCGGTAACCATATGCGGCGACATTCACGGCCAGTTCTGGGACCTCCTCGAATTGCTCAGGAAAGGCGGCAAGGTCCCTGAAACGAGCTACATTTTTATGGCACGTTGGCCTCCCTTTCGGTGAAGCGGTCGATGCTTAACAGCCATCTTTCTTGGTTGCATCGCTTTATCGTACAACGCGCCGTGTTTTTCGGTGACAGGGTGATTTCGTGGATCGCGGTCACTATAGTCTCGAGACTGTATCTCTCTTATTAGCCTTTAAAGCAAGGTAAGTGGTTCTTGTCCCGGCTTGCCGTCGTCTCATTCCCTTTCAGATACCCAGACAAAGTTACCCTCCTTCGCGGAAATCACGAGAGTCGACAGATAACCCAAGTTTACGGATTTTACGGTCAGTGGCATCTTCTGGCTCAAACCTTCTCGCCAACTTGTCTGCCACAGACGAATGCCAACAAAAGTATGGTAGTGCTGCTGTTTGGAAAGCTTGCTGTAATGTCTTCGACTATCTAAATCTTGCCGCGGTAAGTGACTTTCTTACTGTTTCCCAACCATCACTTTACAAACTTGTCTGCCCCCCCGTAAATAGATAATCGACGGCGAGACGCTTTGTGTACACGGCGGACTGTCGCCTGATATACGGACGCTAGACCAAATACGAGTCTTGTCGCGCGCACAAGAAATTCCACACGAGGGTGCTTTCTGTGGTTTGTCCCTTCTCTCTTCAGCACTTTGCTTGTCTGTCATCCTTCACGCATCACGCCACAGATCTCATGTGGTCAGACCCAGAAGACATCGATACGTGGGCTGTTAGTCCTCGCGGTGCTGGTTGGTTGTTCGGGGGAAATGTTACTCGAGAGGTACATGCATTTTAGCTCACATGCATACATCTCCCAGGCTTACCCCTAGCTTAATAGTTTAACCACACAAATGACCTGACCCTCATAGCCCGCGCTCATCAGCTCGTTCAGGAGGGTTATAAGTATATGTTTGATGAAGCGCTCGTCACGGTATGGAGTGCACCTAATTACTGCTATCGTTGTGGGAACATGGCCAGCATTTTAACAATAAGAGGGAAAGGAAACGGTGATGGTGGCCTGAGCAGTCCCGAGGATGTCGCCGAGGCCGCAAATGGTGCAGATGTTGGAAGATTTTTCACTGTCTTCGGTGCAGCGGCAGAGAACGAGCGGGACAAGGGCATGCAGACAAGGAAACTGGTGAGTGTTATCTTACGCTACATTGTGTCCTGTTTTCATCGCGACTGACCTTCACTACTCACCTTTCATACTTAGGGTGCTATGCAGTACTTTGTATGATAGGTGGATTAATTTCATGTACATTGGAAGACATCAAAGGCACCGCCGGGTCTCTTTAGGATTCCTCCATCCTGCCACAGACTGCCCCTGACCGTAGCCGATTCCAAACACCCGTCACCTCATCTTCGGGGCATCGTCGTGCCGTACGTTTCCTAAGCGAACGCAAGCAACAGGCGCCAACTTTAATCTGGCTCTCCGGCGGAATGGTGATTCTATGTGAGCAACCGCGGCAATCAACCACTTACATTGTGGCTCTATTTTAGTCTAATTCGTTGCTTGAACGCAATTCATCAACGTAGGGATAGTGGCCCATCGGTATGTATATGGTTCCGTCGGCTCGATTGAAATGCACGTTCTTCTAGGCTGTACCCAGCGGTAAAAGCTTCCCGAAAAACCTATGCTCCATACATCACATATGTGCGTCATCAGCTGACAATACTTGTAATGCTTTGCGCAGCTTTTGTCTCTCGGTCACTAAATAATCATTCGGACCTCGAGTCCAGAGGATATAAAGGAGAGCAAGTCTACCCGTTAGGGCAGCTCTACTACCTTCACAATATGCGCTTCTTCCAACTTCCTTTCGCCCTCTCACTTTTCGCCGCTTCTGCCTTAGCCCAGAGCGTTGGCATCAACCTTCCAGTCAATGGAACCACGGTTACAACGGGTTCTAGCTATACTGTTCAGCTCAGCTTCCCTGTAAGTCCGATTCAAACCTCCCTGCTCACTGTTTTACAAAGTGCCTTCCACCCAGATCTTTATCGAGAACGTCGAATGGGTCTCTGTCGTCGTCGGGCTCCTTGGCACATGCACTGAAACCTCTGGCTGTCCCACGGGTGGACCGAGCGAAGGCGTTGGGACCATCCTTATCCAAGCTCCGTACACACCAATTACCGATTCGGTGGGCAACACCGTCCAAAACCTCACCGTGACCATTCCCGACTCGACCCCTTCGGGTCCTGCAAGCCTCGGTGTCGTTGGCTTTGCGCTTGCTGGGGTGCGTACCATTTTTTTCTTCCAATCCAGCAGTGAGCGGACATTGACGGACATCTGGAGCTAGATTTTCAACCAACCTGCTTTGCACTATGCAAACGTGACGTTGTTGGTCGACTAGGTGGAATGCTCGATGGATTTTGTTTGTTATAGTATTATTTACTCTTTGTTCGTATGATGATTAGTTTGGAGATCTCGAATACGTCTCCCCGAAGACACAGTGATGGAGTCCGATTGACTCTGCCCGGAACGCCCACGCCCTCCGTTATGAATGAATTAATGATCTTTCATTTGAGTGTATGTAAGTACTACGGTACTACTTTCCCACGCTAACCTCCTTATTGACATCCATCCCTCATGGCACATCAACGTTAAGGAAAGTTGCTCGCTCGGGAGGGGTGATCCTTCATCACCATGTTGATCTTCACCTATGTTACGAGTGATAAAAACGATGACCTACGGGTCGGGAGTCGAAAAAGTTCGCGCGTCGATTGGTCTCTCAGTGAACTGCGAATTCAAACATATGTTGAGGAGTCGGCAGAAGTGCCACTGTGGGCTGTCAATGGCATGTCCGCACAGCGTAGTACAACTCGTGAGTTGATTTTTTGTCTCCTTCACCGCTAAGGTAAGTATGTTTGACCAATGATTTACTCTTTTCGCGACGTCTTCAGCCATTTTATTGCCTTTTGGCGAATCTTGAGTCCTTCAGATACAGTGGCTGCAATTTTACCCGCCTGAAATTATTAGTTTCAGCCCTTCAGTTTTTCAGCGTCATTCTCTTTCAGAAGAGTCAAAAATCGCTGCCTCGGTCTGTCCGAGTCCGTTCCAACTTATCTTCTTCTGGCTCACTGTCGATGAGAAGCTCTCCGACTATGACCGGGGCCGCTACTTTTAACAGGGACTGCTCCAGGATGTGCGGCATGCCATTGATTAATGTTTGGAACCTCAAGCCCCTGGTTACTCCTGTGAGGAGCCGTGGAGACTTCGTCCTCTCAGATAACACCTGTGATGTAGACATCCGAAATCATTCCATCCCCATGCTGCAACTGATCGTCAAACCATCGATTACTCGCCCTTCCCTGTGTCTCGTCTCTATTCAGATGATGACAAAGAAGATGAGGAGCTCCGTAGAAAGAATGCCAAAGGGCGTTCAATCTAAGGTCTCGAAAATTCTCAGTTGGCCATCGCCGTGCTGCTCTCGCACTGACGTTTGTGGTTTTCTCACAATGACAGGTACCGTCCGTACAGGCCCCTCGTTGATCTAACCCATGACTCCGCCGTCCTCAAAATGGTCGACTAAGCGCAACCCACAGTTGACTCTCTCAAACATGCACCATCATTCGCCCTATCAACTACACGTCGTTCGCTGTCGAGTCGTCCATCATTGCTGTCGGTTAAATTCTCTTCCAGGAAGATGTCAATCGCCGTCGCTACTCACCCACTCCGGCTCGATCACTCGGAATGATCACGAGTCTCGCTACTACTCCCAGCTGGATCTGAATTGTACGGACTCAAGTTTTTCGCGCACTAGTACGAGCAGCAATGAAGTGGTGAAGGTCTGGATCATCGCTATCATGTAAGAAGTTGATTGTCGTTACCCGTCAACTCTGCCTGACGAACTCATCACCGTACGCGCCTGCCTGCTCGCCACTGGCAAACGAGACATACGAGCTTCTCCTGCAGAGCCGTTATGCCGGTACGATGACTTCAGACGATGCTTTGCTCACACCATCATTTACAGTGCAATCAAGGTTCGAGATCAGCTATGTATATCCGTTTCTGCTTCATCGTGCCGTGCTACACATTGGTAGTTAAACTCGGTAAGTAAAGTACCGAAATGACATGGCTAACAGATAAACAAGAAGTTATTTCCAACATGACTTCCAGGACTCCCCATACATGAAGTTACTGTAGTCGAGCTTGTAAATCCGGTGAGGGGATATAACCAAAGCATGGACAGGAAGGTAAAAGGCATGTCTAGCCAAAGTAGGGATCCAGCAAAAGAAACCACTATCGGAAAGCTCAATCCAACCATTATCCTGCTGGTGCACCTCACCGAATAAACTAAGATCCTGCAATGTCCACACCTTGATGGAAATATCTGCAGATCCAGATACAATCTGACTACCATCAGGGGAAAAGGCAACGGAGGTGACTTCGCTTGTGTGCCCCTGGAATGAACCTGCGCACTCTCCAGTCACATTCCAAAGCCTGATAGACTTGTCCTCGGAGCCAGAGACAATGAAGTTGCCATCAGGTGAATAGGCAACTGACAAAACACGATCTGTATGACCCTCGAATGGACCTGCTACACATTGGCCAGTGATTGGATTCCACACTCTGACAGTCTTGTCCCAGGAACCAGAGACAACATGAGTGCCATCAGGTGAATAGGCAACAGAGTGGACTGCATTTGTGTGCCCTTCAAAGGGATCTGCCATACACTCTCCAGTGGTTGGATTCCAGACTCTGATGGTGTTGTCCTTTGAGCCTGAGACAATGGAACAACCATCAGGTGAATATGCAAGAGAGTAAACCCAGTTGGTGTGGCCTCGAATTGGATCTTCAACTGCAAATTGACCAGAATGCACTTCCCAAACTCTGATGGTCTGGTCATCAGAGCCAGAGACAAGATGAATGCTATCAGGAGAAAAAGCAATGCATTTGACTGAGTTTGTGTGGCCTCTCAATCGCCCTCCTCCTACATATTGCCCACCTCTGACATCCCAAATTGAAATGTGGTTATCAAAAGAGCAAGAGGCAATGTAGTTCCCATCAGGTGAGGATATAGCAGCATAAAGTCCACCAACTTGATGGAGTGGATCTGCCACACTTTCACCTGTGCTTGCATTCCATATCCTAATGGTGCGATCAAGAGAGCTAGAAATAATGTTGTGGCCATTGGGAGAGTAGGCCACAGAGCAGATCCCTCGATCATGTCCCTGCAATTCATCTTGTGCATCATGACCCATGTTGACATTCCAAATCCTAACAGTCATATCCCAAGAGCCAGAGACAACACAGCTGCCATCAGGTGAATAGCCAACTGAGGTAATTGGCCTTGTATGTCCCCGAAAAGGACCTGCCACACATTGTCCAGTGATTGAGTCCCAGACTTTGATACTGCAATCCTTTGATTCTGAGACAATGCAGCCACCATCAGGAGAATAGGCAAGAGAGTCCACTGAAGTATTGTTGTCAAAGAATCCCACACACTCTCCAGTACTTGAGTCCCAGATTCTGATGGTTTTATCTAGTGAGCCAGAGGCAATTTTATTGCCATCAGGTGAATAGGAAACAGTTTTGATGCACTGGGTATGGCCTTGCAATGGATCCATTATACACTTCCCAGTGTTTGCATCCCATATCCTCAGAGTGTTATCATAGGAGCCAGAGACAATATGGCTGCCATCAGGAGAATAAGCAAGGCAATGGATTGATGTTGTATGCCCTTGGAATGTTGCTACACATTGCCCAGAATCTACATTCCAAATTCTGATCAACGTGTCATTAGAGCCAGAAGCAATGTAATCTCCGTCAGGAGAGTAGACCACAGAGTAAAGGTGCTGTGCATGCTGAAATGGACCAGCCACATCTTGACCAGTAGTTGCATCCCATATTCTGATGGTACAATCATCAGAACCAGAGGCAATGTAGTCTCCATTGGGGGAATAGACCACAGATTTAATGTAACCTGTGTGCGCCTGATGTGGTGCAAGGACACACTGCCCAGTGATTGAGTCCCAAATTCTAATGGTCATATCTCTTGATCCAGAGACTATATGGGCACCATTAGGTGAGTAGGCGACACAGGAAACCTCATTTGTGTGTGCCTGCAAAGTGTGGATTTCCACTGGCCAGGTTGACGGTTGTCCTAGAGTCACAAAGATATGGTTCTGGAGATGCTTAGCCCATAGTTGGCAAAGTGGAGAGCCAGAGGGTGTCTGAGGCATGGCTGACAAATAGAGGTGGGGTGTAGATTCTCGGATGATGGGAGCAAACATGTGAATGAATTGGAATGTCTCTTCTGCAAGAGTGGCAACCTCGTGGCCCTAACAATACCTTGGTAAGTATTCAGCACTCAGAGGGTCATAATTCTAGACCCTACCTTGGCCCATCTTTTCAATATGGCACAGGTTCCTAGGGCTGCAAGAGTGCTCGATGCATGAGATGAAGAGGTGAGAAGGCTGATGGCTTCAAGCCAATAGGGGAAGAAATCCTTGAAGAAGGAGGTGACTTCATCAAGTAGGTCGGCAGTACACTCTGCATACTGCGCGTGGTCCATCCAGTACTGACAGGAATACGCGAGGTGAGGGGGAATGGCCTTGTTTACGCGAATGGCCAGGTCAGGAATGGCTCTGTTGGGGGTTCGGGAGTCCTCGAGGTCGCAGATGTTGAACCGGAGCATCTGCCGCATGCAAGCAAGCAATGCACGTCCAAGATAGAGTGAATGCCGGGGTAAGAGGTTGACATGAAGTGTCGAACTGCGAGTGTCGTCCAATAAAAAGTCGCGAAATGAGGTATGAAGCGGGCGGATGGGTTTCTTCTCGTTTGTTACACCATCAAGCAGTGACCCTAGTGGCTTGAGGATATCTCGAATGTTGGGGTCACCTTCGAAGAGGGTGGAAAGCGAAGCTAGAGATAACGGTTCTTTGAGCGCGAGCACAACGGCCATCACTTCTCGGAATTTATGCTGAACGCTGTCCAACGTAAACAGTTGACGCAGTATCGTCCGATATAGATCGTCCAGAGGGTGGACGCCGACGTTGTGCTTGCTTTGTACGAGTACCTTAAGCCTCTCAGGGATGCTAAGTCCTATGGCACCATCCCCTTCAATGAACTTGCATGCCGTCGACGCCCACTGGAAGAGGTGCTGCGAGTGATGGACAAGCAGCCGACACCACTTCTGGTTCGGCCAGGCTGGTTCGAGCTCGGTGTAGTATGAACGTAGGGAGTGACGGATAAACTTTTCGATGTCACCGTCAACAACGTCTTGAGCGACGTCACCCAACTGTTTATGTACGATCTGCGGGCCAGATGGGAGTGCGGAAAGGATGTCGCTCTCGGGACGGGTAGTGATGAGGAACCGAAGGTTTGCCGGGAAATTGTTTTCGGTGATTTGCTCAAAGAAGGTGCTAAGAAGACCTCGGCGGCTGGATTGATCCCCACTCTCGTCCAGGGCATCAACCACGATGATAAGCGGCCCGATCGTATCCAGGTGCTTGCTGGGCTCAATGATCAGTCTTTTGACTTGCTCCGAGAGCGAGATGGACGTCCGAAGTGATCGATTGTTCTTCACAACCTGACAGAGTTCAGCTTTGTATTGCGGATCGTGATCAGAGAGGTCGATGGCGATGGTGCTGAAGAAGTTTTGTGGATTGCGCCGAGCGATGTCACTACGAAGGAAGCAATATGACGAGCCTAGCCTCTTCTGCCCGTCATACAGCCGAGCGATCGAGTGGGCAACCGCTGACTTGCCTGAGCCTGCGACGCCGCTGAGCAGGCATACTCGTGGGGCGTCCTCGCTGGGATTATTAAGGATGTCACAAATCTCTCGGATAATGGCTTCGCGAGTCCCTGGTAAGCATTGCTTGTCCTGGACGTATCTAGCACCATCCGCATAGGGTATGTCGCGCAAATCGATGGATTCCTCTACGAAGATGAATGCATCAACGTCTTGCCACAAGCTCAAGAGACGGGACATACCGATGGCCTGTACAGTGTTCATAATGCGAAAAACGGTGACACCAGACTGCAGAGCAACCCCTTCCAAGAAAGCGGCTTTCAGGTTTCGGAAACTATCCTCGTAATCTGTGATTTTTGTATCAACGTCCGAGAACGTATATTTTGCAGTCCGAGTCCCTATCGATGGGCATTAGCGATGAGGGAGGTAAAGAGAACGACGACCCACAAAAGTTATTTTTCTTGGCGTATTCAGTGATGAAATACCCACATTCCGCCACTTGCTGGATCATATACTTGATGGTCTTGCCTTGAGCGCTGACCATCTTCAAGGGCTCGGCGTCCTCGACAAACACAAAGACGTCGCTCATAGTTGCTGCTAAGCGAACAACCCGGATGTCACGGTTTTGCTGATTTACGAGCACCTAAGTAGGAATAAATTAGATCGAAGTGCAACAGAAATTTCGAGCAACAAACGGACCTGATTCGCGGCCGATATCACCGACCATGCCAAAGACGCGTACGGGTGAATCTGTGTGACTTTCAGACCAAATCGGAGCGAGTAGTTGAACACCGGATACCTCTGCAATCGCACCCACGATTTTGTTAAAAAGATCAATTCTTTGCAACAAAACACCCCATGTAGTATCAAATGTCTGAAGTTCGGTCACGACGTTGGTGCCAACGTTGATCGACGAATTCACCAAATCCACGACTTGGGGTGTGGGACCGAGCGCACCGACCATCTCTGCCGCCTTGTTGACAGCATCGGCAGCTTGAAGTTCGTCTGCACCAATGTCCTGACGCGTCTCGGTAGTCAATGAAAACTTGATTGTAACCTCGGAAAGTTGATTTTGTCCATCAGAGGCGCTCGTTCGAAGAGGTTCTTCTAGCACTTTGAGCGCGGGGATTAAGTGAGTAGAGCGTATCGTACAATGTATGTATTCACTTACCGCTATCCTTCAATCTTCTTAGGATCCCTCCAACGGTTCCAATGAGAGTACCAACGAGCATATCGTGTCCGATATTCTGTTTCTGTTGCACTAGTGCGAGCAGGACCGAACCATCGTTCCCGTCACTGACAAGATTCAGTTTACTGGCGTCAGGCCATGGATATCCACCCACAAATACAGATTTTCGTCCCAGGAAATGCAATTATCTTTCTCCTTTGCCTTCTTCGTCGACCTTGAGGTATCGTCCACGGAAAATCGAACATGGTATTGTCTCGCTACCATCGACTTACGCCGAGTTGGAGTACGAAGTTCGATGCCTAACAAAAGTGAATGGGCATGTAATAGAGAAAACAAACTCTGCGACCCCACCATTGATCGTAATTTTTTTCGCCCTAAAACCTTGCTCAGTCTTCCAAAAAAAACTAGGAATCAAAGAAGGCCAAGATACATACACATCGAGACTCTGGATAGTGTTTTGAGATAGACTGGGGGGATCCATGGAGGTATAGGTGAAACAGGGAATACACGATGGCGGGGGAGTAGCTGGGAATTGTAGGTCCTGGGAACAGAACTCGCCGTTCGTTTGTTTACGGTTTCGGTAAGTATGCTGTGTGCACAGACGCCAACAGGCACCCACTAAGTTGGCGAATTCGGCCCGTAGGTATACGGAGATCCCCGCACTTTGACCGAAATCTAGCCGCTCATCCAAGATGGGTATTATGCATGCTCAGTAGCGAGGTCGGATCGGCATAGACTTGACAGAACTAGAATAGCCATGAAAGCAGGCAAGCAACGCAAACGAGCAGAGAACAAACCAACAGAGGCTGGATAATCACTTGCGTTGAACTCAAAATAAGCGACTGCAACGTTGACGCTTCTTTCCGTGTGCATTATCAACACTGCCGTAAGCCATGCTAAACGCGGAGTCCTTGTACTTAAGAAACAAGAGTACAAGGACAATCCCCATCCCTTTGCGTGTCCAAGCAAGTGGTATGCCTAACATGATTTAAGCATGACCCGTGACGCGTGATGCTACAGTCGTTCACTCACGTTGCAACTTCTCGAGGAAACGGCTTGATTTAATGCTAGAGTGCTCGGAGGTCATCACAGCGGAGGCGATAGATGTACTAGTACTAGAGTTGATCCTCAGCAATACAATGTCTTCGAACTGGAGAATGCGTTTCATGTGCTCGACGTTGTCAGCGGCATCCGATGCAATGAAGAGCTCGACGGGCTCAGAGATAAAGTGAAGGAATTGTTGTAAGGGACCTTTTCCACGATAGGCATTGCGAGACAAGAAGCCACCTAGGAGAGCATCCGACACTTGGTATCTGCCTCGGCACCAGTAGTCACGATCCGACATGGAAGAAATCGAAAATAAGGTCTTGAAACTAAATGATCAGCAGTTGAGAACCATGGCAAGCGGCGACGAATTCATCGAGGAAGTGAACAGATTTGAAGACCAAAAGGAAGCAGCCCTTAATGTGCTTGCTATGGGGGATCCTGTGAGTCGGGCGAGTCGGGCCACCGAAAGCCGTCGGGGCGTCTTCAAGTTGCTATGACAGGAATAGGGTCACGGCGATGAACGGTTATCGAGCGACTCGACAACTGAAGCAACGATGAACAGCAGCGGTAGGGAGATGCTCGTGCCAAGCATGGTAGCGCTGCAACGCCAGAGGGGGTACTACAACGGAAGAGGATTCAGAACACCGCAGGCATTGGCGTGAAAAAAGGCTGCTAAATTGAGATACCGTTGTGCCACCGACGAAAAGTTTGACTAGGGTTTCAAAGGCAGTAAAAATCCTACAGTATTTAGACTTCGTATACAGTATATGGACCCTTAAAATTTCAAGTCCGTTATCCTTGTCGTCGATGCTATTGTGTCTTCAAGGTTTATAATTTCTAACGAATTTTATGCTTCAATTATTCGAGCGAAAAAACCTAAAGTTTGTAGCTTATGTAACACTCAACGAATATAGCCACTCGATTTCAAGTTTGTTGCGAATAATAGCAGCACGTGGGCGCACCAACAGACTTCAAAATTTATTCAGACGGGCACTGCACCTTTAATTTAAAATCTTTGGGCTAATTTTAACTTAAAGGTGCAGTGCC
>JBBPOR010001280.1:0-12951 GCA_038091555.1 Leccinum sublutescens
ATCAGATTGCTCGTCTCCGTTCTCCCCTTGTAGACGTCATCGCCTCGGGCCAGGAAGGAGAGGCCCTTGCACACCAGTTCACTCGACTCTCATCAGAGATACATAACATAATTCATGTACCAGGTCCAGATCAGCACAACACGTTGTGCGGTCTTACTGTTGATCTGCAATCCGCAATCACTCAAATTCGCAATTTACCCGGTCTCGCTCGATTCCTTCTCCCCTCTTCCTTCTCAGAACTCCAGCACGCTGCCAGTGGGGGACCTGTCGTCATCGTGAATGCTAGCAAGTATACGTGCGATGCACTCGTTATCTTTTTTGACAGAGATCCGGTTCATGTCGCATTGAAAATAACAAAACAGCGTGTCAAGGACCTGTCATCAGAGCTCCAATCTCTGACATTGCGTGCAAAAATAATGGATGTTAAGAACGATCTTGGTCGCTTCCTGCGTGACCTCTGGGATGAGGTTGTTTCCCCAATTGTAGACTTCCTGCAGACGACGGTTTCACCTCGTTCACGCATCTGGTGGTGCCCAACTGCCGAGTTCTCTCTTCTACCATTGCACGCTGCTGGGCCGTATCGTGCGGGCCAACGTAATCTCTCTCGCCTATACATTTCCTCTTACACTCCAACTCTCACCGCCCTTATTCGTGCTAGGCGGAATGTCGCGTTGGTACAGTCATCGATAAGTGAGAATCGCTTTCTAGCTGTGGGTCAAGCCACTGCCAATGGCCAGAGCAAACTCCTTTCTGTTGGCAGTGAACTGGACATCGTCTCTCAACGTATGCAAGGTCTCGCTATGCTCACACGACTTGAAGGATCGGAATCGAGCGTATCTAGAGTCTCGGAGGAGCTGAGGAAGAACGAATGGGTTCACTTTGCTTGTCACGGTGTCCCAAACGAGGAGAAACCGTTTGAATCTGCGTTCGCCCTGCACGATGGTCCGTTTACGATCGAACGCATTATGGGATGCGAGTTGGAGCACCCGGAGTTTGCCTACCTCTCTGCATGCCGCACCATGGTCGGATACAAGGAGGGCCCGGACGAGGTGATCCATCTGGCGTCGGCGATGCAGTTTGCAGGGTTCCGATCTGTGATTGGGACGATGTGGGCGGTGGACGACGCACAGACGAACAAGATCTCGTCCAAGTTTTACGAGAATATGCTGGATGGATGTGGTCGGCTGGATCACACTCGAGCGGCGTTTGCGCTGCAGAGGACGATGAAGTCGTTGGCTGGTAGTGTTCCGCTGGATCAGCGGATTCTGTATGTACATATCGGTGCCTAGTGCACAAATTTAAACGGACCGTGTTCCCTCATATGTAGTTGCTATGTCTCTTTGCATACATTTACTATTTGCGACCAGTATCAAACGTGTGAATGGCCAGTTGTGTGGACGACCAGTGCGAGCCGGAAAAGGCTCTCGTCAGGGGACCGGTCCCCTTGTGAGTAGTCTCTCTCGATCGAGATGGAACCTGAGCCAATGTTGCCACTAGACTCGGCGGATCGTCCCGTCGCGTCTTGATACTCGCGTTGTGTTGCGAATGCAGTGTATAGGTTCTGTGAGGTATGGATTGTATGAGTTAATTCGACTGTAGGTTAACCTCGATTTCTGTATCACCTGCGGCATCGGCTGTCAATAAATGCGCCACGGGCACATCCGTGAAGTCGCCTTGAAATTGGTACCTCGAGTGTGCCTCACATTCAGGTTTTTATCTCGGGTAACAGTGCGTGCAAATGCTGCATACTGGCAATGCAAACGCCGAGAGCAACCGAGTTGTGAGTTCCAGAGAGTTATATAGTGCGACTCGCCTGATTTCTCGAGGACGACCGCCGCGGGACCCCATGATGGATGTATGTATTGTATTGTGACCGACTGTTCTCGTCAGAACTTCGATGTGATTGCAGAACATGAGCAATACCAATTACATGGATTCTGTGTTGTATGCGTACGAGACAACGTAGAGATCCCAGCTGGAGGCCCTACCGGCAATATTCAGACTTACGCCGCGCTAGAGTTAGACCACTCCCGCCGGATCCGGTCTGTTTAGCGTGTATGCCGCGTACAGCGCCACATATTGATGGCACCTGGAGCTTGATTTTGAGGTCACCGAGGGCCCACCGAGTCTTGAAGCGGCATGATCATTTCAGGGAAGAGGGCTATTGAGGGTAAGATGGGTGACACACCAGAGCGGAAGTCTCTCGATGTGCTGGGAGGGAAGAGGGAGGGAGCGTGGCAAGGCTGGGATGGAAATTGCGCTGTAGCCTATCAGGAAGGTGGGATGTATGCGAAGCTGAGCGCCTACAGGAGGGATGATGTAGGGAAGGCGAGGACGAGGGCAAACGAGCCTGGAGGTAACGACGTACGGCGACCGTCGTATACTCTCGTTGTGCCGAGAGCACACGGCAGTCGTCGCACGCCTTCTTGGATGAGGCGAGGAAAGGTGACGCGGATGACTGCCAGTGGGGCAAGGGCAGTCGCTGAGGTGATGATGGACGAGGTGGGAGAACGAGGGAAGGCGACGGCGAGTAAGGGCGGGACAGGAAGACGGCGGAGCGACGGTTACGAACGATGGCGAAGGACGTGGCGAGAGAGAGGGTAAGTTTGCCACATGTGAGGGGGAGTGAGTGTATGCAGGCAGATGGGTGGGTGGGAAAAAAACGGAAGATCTTTCCGGTCCGAGATTGTCGGGCAAAGGGAGCTGTGGGTTAGAGTGGCAGGTGGATGCGAAAAGAAAGTCTAAACGAACGAGCGGACGAGAGCAAGCGCGGTCACCACGCACTTTACTTCTCTGCGGGGTGAAGGGGTCCGAGTCGACGTCGTTGCCAGTCACTATTATCCCCCGAACGACGACGACGGCGGCGGAAAACTCAGCGAGTCCCTGGAAACAGTAAAGATTCAGGTCGGCCAGATGAAGCGTCATCTCGTGCGTCCTCAGCGGCTGCACCGAATTCGCCCTCGGAGCCATCATCGCTGACGACCTTCTTGCACTAGGACAACGATGAGATCCTGGACGCGCTCAAGAGTGCCAGTCTCATGCTCGCCAAACTGCACACGTCGTCACTCTCACCAAAGCAATATTACGAACTCTGTCTACACGTGTCGACTCCAGCTCTCTCGAGTTCCTCTGACCACAGGTGTCGCAAGACATGGCTATCTTTGACATCCTCCGACATCTCTCAAACTACCTTTACGACACACATACATCTCGCACATGTCTACAAACTAGTTCAGTACGGTGGAAACATCGTCCCCCGCCTCTACCTCGTGATCACCTGCCCGTCGGGACCGGTTCCGGGTGAGCGCTTGAGCCCTCGCCGCGTTGCGGCATCCGCACAAGTTCCCTGCGTTCGTCACTTCGAGCATCAAGCTCTGTCGGCGGTACAAGATTCGTGAACATTTGGTGAGATCGCACTTTCCTATGCTCATTATTTTGAACTTCGACAACGAGCAGGAAGACGACTGGAAATCGAAAGCGACCACAATCCTCAAGTTCTTGCGCGAATGCACCTCCATCTTCGCGACACAAGTCGACTCTCGCTCGCTCGCCCTCCGTCTCTTCCTCCTCGCCGCTCAAAACGTCTCCGAAAGTGGCCCTGGTTTCGAAGACCTCGCGTACGATCTGTACGTCCAAGCATTTTCGGTGTACGAAGAGTCGATTTCGGAGAGCCGAGCACAGTCGGTTGCCATAATGGTGATCATTGGGACGTTGCAGGGCCCAAAGGTGGACAAGGTGGATGGGTATGACACGTTGATCACCAAGGCTGCGTTACATGGGGCCAAATTGTTGAAGAAGCCGCATCAGGCGATGGCGGTGGAAGGAGAGGGGGAAGGGGAAGGCAAGGAGGGGGGCAAGGAAAAGGAGGATGGGGATGGTGCCAAGGCAGTGAGTATCTGTCTGCATTATCGATCGTGACTGACGAATTGTCGACGGTACCCACACCAGGACAGCAAACGGGGTGCTGGAATAGCTGTAAAAGTCATTGCGGATCCCGCATTCGGCGACGGAGGAGATCGTCACGGTACAGATATACTGTGACACGTTCGATCAGTATCTGTATTACTCTGATCGCGGGGCACTTGCCGTGCGTCTATCTTCTCTCTACGATCCCTTGATGCTGATGACTTTCCGACACCGTCACAGGTGACTCCACAATTCATCGTCTCGCTCGTAGAGCTCATCACGTCCTCGATCGACACCATCACCTCACCCTCGTCTTCCGCCTCGTACCTGCACCCGTTGCAACGAATCGAAGGGGTGGCGTCTCCGGACATGATCCAGCGACATTTCCGGAACATGCTCAAGTATATACATTCTAAGAAGACGTCAGCGAATCCGGGGCGGTATGACGAGGTGGAAGTCGGTGGTGATTGCTGGGTACGTATAGACGCTGGGTGGAGGTGGTGGTTTTTTTTTTTTTTTTTTTCTGGGATAAGCGACAACATCATGTAGCAACTGGCTAGCCTAGTCCTACATGATATGCTAAGGAGGCAGTCGAGACTGCCAATCCGAGGAAATGCGTTCACCGTGGTGTACGGGGCAGTGTGGGACTCTGAGCTGGTGGGACACCTCAGTTAAGCAGAGGGCTGTGGCAGCGTGATACTCACTAAAACCTCAGCTAGTGATCCAATATTGCATAGGATGGGGTTCCGAATTCCAGCTGTGGTGGGTCCGGTCGGACATGTGGGGTTGGTGGGGGAAGCGTGCTAGCCAGCGGTCAATATATAGTCAGTCGTTTATTTTGGTCAGCCATTGGGTCGTTGGTGAGGCCTGAGGGTGCTTGCCGCAATGATGTGTTGCTTGATGAGGGTGAGGGCGTTCCCTGAGCTGAGGCCACAGTTGCGGGAAATGCTTTGGGGTGGGATGTTTTGAACATGTTCCAGAGCGTGTAGGTTTAGGACAGAGTTGATCGATATGATAGCCATGGTCGTGTGGGGTGAGTGGATGGTTTTACTGGTCGGACGGTAGGCTATTTTCACTAGTGGGTTGCGTCAACTTGGGTGAGTGGGCGACGTAGCGCATTGTGTTAGTAGCATTCTCAGAATTTGGGTTCTTTGTTCTCAGACATGGGATCTGTATGTTGGGGTCGTGTACAATGTTTTTTCGAGGTTGTATTGGGAGTCGAGCCTGGTGACCCATTAGGACGTGGGAAAACCCGACCATGGTGCCGTTTTTCGATTTTGATTCCTTCTTACCTTGGGCTGTGCGAACGGCCTCCTGGCAGTATTCATTCAACGACGGTGCTGTGCCAAACGAAAAATGCGGGATACCGCCCCAAGTCATTGCGGCGAAAGTCGCCGCATCTCACTTTCTCCTTCCCAACTGTGCAGTACCCTTCCCCTCATCGTCCCAACCCTCAGTGAAACAAGATGGAATCACAAGGTTCTTATTTCACTGTTTTGTCTGCGAAAAGAGCCTCAGTGAAATAACATGATCACGTCAGCCCAAAAGGGGTCCGAGCCTCCTTACACCGAGCATGAGAAAGTGTGCGGCCGGAGGGACTCCATTGGAGAAGCTATTGTTTCAGTCAAGCAGATACTTGCCAAAGCGAAGTCAGCATTCGCCAAGTTTGAGCAAGGGGAGGGGACGGACCACATCAGCGAGGCAATTATTCTTAATCGCCAAGCACTGGACCATTGCCCACCCGGTCACGACGAACGATGGAGCTCACTAAACGCGCTTGCCGTTGATCTGCTGGTTCGTTACAACCATCTAGGAGCGGTAGAGGACATCGAGGAAGCAGTAATCTGTGGCAGGCAGGCACTGGAGCGCTGCCCAGAAGGGCATCCGAATCGATCAACGTCGTTGAGCAATGTCGCACTCTGTCTCTCAGCTATTTACAACCGGCTTGGAGACATGACGGACCTCAATGAGGCCTTCATCCTCGGAAGACAAGCCCTCGACCTTTGCCCGTCAGGGCACCCGAGTCGATCAACGCTGTTGAACAATGTCGCACTCTATCTCTCCACTCGTTACAACCGGCTTGGAGATATGACGGACCTCAATGAGGCCATCATCCTCGGGAGACAAGCCCTCGACCTTTTCCCGTCAGGGCACCCGGAACGACCAACATCGTTGAACAATGTCGCAGGCCATCTCACCACTCGTTACAAGCGGCTTGAAGATATGACGGACCTCAATCAGGCCATCATCCTCGGGAGACAAGCCTTCGACCTTTTCCCGTCAGGGCACCCGAATCGATCAACGTCGTTGGGCAATGTCGCAGCTTATCTATCCACTCGTTACGGCCGGCTTGGAGATGTGACCGACTGAGATGATCTGTTCAGTCTCTACACCGAGTTGACAAACATCTCACAAATACTCTCACCGGTCGATCTCTCTGCTGCCAAGCAGTGGATCACGGAAGCTGAGGATTTCTGCCATCCCACAGTCCTTCTCGCCTATGAAACATCCCTTCGATTACTCGTTCAGCATCTCGCCACTTTACCATCCCTACCCAATCGTCTCCAGAATTTCAAAGACCTCGCTTCATCCCTAGCAATCGATGCTTTTTCCGCCTGTCTCCGCGCTCACTGTGCCAAAACAGCGGTCGAGTTTCTCGAGCAAGGTCGCGGTGTATTCTGGACCCAGATTGCTCGTCTCCGTTCCCCTCTTGAAGATGTCATCGCGTCGGGCCAGGAAGGGCAGTCCCTTGCAGACGAGTTCACTCGACTCTCATCAGAAATACATGGTACCATTCATTCACATGGTCCAGATCAGTACAACAAGCTGTGCAGTCTTAATGTTGATCTGCAATCTGCAATCAACAAAATTCGCAGATTACCCGGCCTTGCTCGATTCCTCCTGCCCTCCTCCTTCTCCGAACTCCAAGAAGCTGTCAGTGGTGGACCTGTGGTCATCGTGAACGATAGCAAGTGTACCTGCGATGCACTCGTTGTCTTTTCCGACACAGATCCGGTCCATATCCCATTGAACATCAAGAAATCCCGTGTTCAGGACCTGTCGTCGGAGCTCCGATCTCTGACATCTCGTGCAGAAACAATGGATGTGAAGAATGACCTTGGTCGCTTCCTGCGTGACCTCTGGGATGAAGTTGCGTCCCCCATTGTAGACTTTCTGCAGACGACTGTTCCACCTCGCTCGCGCATTTGGTGGTGCCCAACTGCCGAGTTCTCTCTTCTACCGTTGCATGCTGCCGGTCCATATCGGCGGTGGCGCCGACCCAATCCCTCTCACTTGTACATCTCCTCTGACACTCCAACTCTCACCGCCCTTATTCGTGCTAGGCGGAATGTCGCGTTGGTGAAGTCATCAATAAACGAGAATCGCTTTCTCGCTGTAGGTCAAGCCACTGCTATTGGCCAGAGTAAACTCTATTTTGTTGGCAAAGAACTGGACATCGTCGCTAAGCGTATGCAAGGTCGCGCCACGCTCACGCGCCTTGAAGGTTCGGAATCGAGTGTATTCAGAGTCTCGGAGGAGCTGAAGAAGAACGAATGGGTTCACTTTGCTTGTCACGGCGTCCCAAACGCAGAAGAACCGTTTCAATCTGCATTCTCCCTCCGTGATGGTCCGTTTACGATCGAACACATTATGGGATGTGAGTTGGAGCACCCGGAATTTGCCTTCCTCTCTGCGTGCCAGACCACGGTTGGATACAAGGAGAGTCCAGACGAAGTGATCCATCTGGCGTCGGCGATGCAGTTTGCAGGGTTCCGATCTGTGATTGGGACGATGTGGGCGGTGGATGACGCACAAGCGAACACGATCACGTCCAAGCTTTATGAGAAGATGTTGGATGGATGTGGTCGGCTGGATCACACGCGAGCGGCGTTGGCGCTGCAGAGGACGATGGAGTCGTTGGCTGGTAGTGTTCCGCTCGATCAGCGAATTCTGTATGTACATATCGGTGCCTAGTCATTGTTAGGTTTGTATCGTTGTATCGTTGCCTCGTATGTATCTAATGCTCTTCGCATACATTTTCTATTTGCGTTCAGTATCGAACGTGTGGATGTCTGGTTATACGGACAACTAGTTTCCCGAACAGTATGTCCACCCTGGGCTTCGCGAGCGGCGTCCAGAGTTGCATTCGTGCATGTAGGAGATGCTGTTGGGCATTGTCAATGTCTCGCTCACATCGGGCGCCCCCTCTGAATGTGAGGGCCAGGCCGGGACGACGGAATGGGATTCGTGGGAACGGTTTCGGACCCATGAGGGGGGACCAGTATCCTCCGAAGTGCCCACCATTATTTTATTGTTCAAGTACGTCATGCGGGGAACTAGCCAACTTGAATGCGGTCCTTCGCCATGCATAAGGCATTTATGTAAGTCCGGAATCTACAGTAACGACTCAGACCAAATCGTCGAGGATAGCGAGGCTCCGTCACTGCAAACGAACTCTCTCGTTCGAGATGGAACCTAAGACCTGAGCGATCTTGCCACTAGAGTCGGCGGATCGTCTCTCGCATTGGATACTTGCATTGTGCCGTCGCGGATAATTTTTGCGTGCGGATTTCCATATGATGGGTTAACTCGACCGTAGTTCACCCCAAATCAGATTCCACCGTAGTTTAACCCGATTTCGGTGTCACCTGCGGCATCGGTGGTCAAGAAATGAGTCACAGGCACATGCCTTGAAACAGTACTTGAGTATGCCTGAATATTCAGGTGTTCGTCCCGGGGACATCGCGTGAAAATGCTGCGTCCGTACAATGCAAACGAGAGCCATCAAGTTGTGGATGCTGATGAGTTTATGTAGTGCGACCTGCTTTTCAAGGGTGGGACTCGTAGATCCTTGTGTTACATCGTGACTGATTGTTCTCGTCGGAAATTCGAGGTGGTTGCCGGACACGAAGAACATCAATTCCACGCACCTATTCCCCCGGAGTCTGTGTTTTACACATACAAGCAAAAGTAGCGACCTCAGCTGAAGGCGAGCGAGGGCGCCGCTCGCAGCAAAGATGGCGGCAAGAATGGGAACGATGGACTAGGAGAGCCAGGATCTGTACGGTGAGCTATCACTATATACAATATGTCTTGAGTCACGGAAAGAACGCTCACCTCCGTGTAAGACTAAATGACGGTCGGGATGAACAGTGAGTAAGTTGAGCCATCTTGCCGTGCATCGTGGTGGGGGTCAGAGTTCGCATGGGAATCAGTTGGTTGATCGTAGCGACTGTGACGTCGTCATCGCGTACCAGGCATTCGCGCGCGTGCGTATATGCTCGCACTCTTCCGCCAACACGGTGTCGCTGCCGTGAGCCGTTGGAAGTACGAGGACGGGCGCATGAGGAGAGCGAGTGCGAGACGCGCGAGGGTCCACGCGTCCAGGTGTTTGCGTGTGCGTTTGTGTACTCGGCTGCTGTGTTCGCCGTCGTGGGAGGGAAGTCAGGCGTACCTCCTTGTGCATGCGTGTAGTGGGTGAGGGTAGGCGAGCAAGGGCGTCACGAGTGACGGTGTGTGCGAGGACGAAGGCGGGAGAGCCAGAGGGCAGGCGGGTCAGTTTTCAAGCGAGGTGGTGCGTGCGCCCGCACGCGTACGTCCACAGGAGGGATGATGTAGGGAAGGCGAGGACGAGGGCAGACAAGGGAGGTAACGACGTACGGCGATCGTCGTATACTCTCGTTGTGCCGAGAGCACACGGCAGTCGTCGCACGCGGTCTTGGATGGGGCGCGGATGACTGGGGCAAGAGCAGTCGCCACACGCCGTCCTCAACGCGTTGAGGTGATGATGGACGAGCTGGGAGAACGAGGGAGGGCGCGGGCGGGTGCGTCGCAAGCACATGGGTGAGAGCGGGTGTCGGGCAAAGCGAGCTGTGGGGTACCGAACAGGGAAGTTAGGAATTGAGCGAAACAGCCTCGGAAAGATTTGGCAGAGAGGTCATGGGTGCGACAGAGCTGCGAGGCAGTGAGACGGGCTAGGGACACACCGCGCTACTTTGCTTCTCTGCGTCAGATGGCACGCGTACGGATAGGCATCCTCGTCTTCCTCGGTCTTGATCGTGCTGTGATGATAGATGTTCGCATTGACGTTGTAGTAGTTAATGTGGGAGATGCGTAAGGGTGCGGGCGTCGTCGTCTTCGTCCACCTCGTGCCAACCTCGTGCGCTACAATGTTGGCGTTTCGACATGGACGATCGGAGAACCGCCAAGAGCGTGGCCGTATCTGCGCCATGATGATCTTATAACACGACACTTCATCACAGCGTTCACAAACGTGAGCGCAGTTCCGCCATGCTACTAGTATCGCACGGCCCTCTCGATTAGCTGCGCGCGGTCTGCTTACATAAGGCGCCGTGTGTCAATTATCCTGAACGACGACGACGGCAGCGACGGCGATCCACCACAATCACCACCACCGTCGTCGTCGAAGGAAAACTCTCAAGCGATTCCCTGGAAATCGTCAAGATTCAGCCAGATGAAGCGTCATCTGGTGCGTCCTGGGCGGGGCATCGAATTCGCCCTCGGAGCCATCATCGCTGACATCCTGCTTGTAGGACAACGACGAGATCATGGTAGTCTCATACTCGCTGAGCTGCGCGCGTCGTAAATGTCTCACCAAAGGAATATCATGAGCTCTGTAAGTGCACGCATCCACCTCTCTCGAGTTCCTCCAGTGACCACAGGTGTCGCAAGACATGGCCATCTTCGACGTCTCTCAAACTACCTCTACAACGTTCACACACACTCCAGACACCATCTCGCAAATCTCTACGAACTAGTCGAATATCATCCCCTGCTTCAACCTCATGATCACCGTCGGCGTACACATGTCTATCCCTGACGCACCCGTCAAGGAAATTATGAAGGACACGATCAAGAGGCGTCACACGGGCTCTTTCTACAACACTATCTCAACAGTCAGACCGCGGATTACCTGTCCGTCGGGACCGATTCCGGGTGAGCCCTCTCCGCATTTGGAGGAAAGCGAAGGTATCCGACCTGGACACAAGATAGACACTCGTGCGTGAACACCGTACCCTGAACAGTGGCCCACGTGCAGTGCACCCCACCCGGACAGATTCAACAAAGGTAATTTCGACGACGGACCTCAAGGACAGTGTGGGGTATGGGAGCGATGACATGACGTGGCGCGAAGAGCGAACATAAATCGAATGTCTGCTTGTCAGAGTACGCATCCTAAATGTCAGTCGCTTGAATTGCATGGACACACTTGGTTGGAAATCAACCACCAGGTTTAAACTAGGTGATACTGTGAGGTACACTGTATGATTGCTCTTTATATAAACATGCTCGTTCGGTAGACTAGTTCGTACAAGTAAAGAGTAGCATAGGGGAGGGGAACAAAGTCATGCTGAAATAGTCGCTTTCGACCAAGGGTCATCTAGATCTACCAAAGTGAATGAAAGGAACCCAAGAAGTAAAGGGAGCACCAGAGTCGCGAAGTTTCGGGACAGCGCAGTGTAATGCTACTGCCGCCTCCGTACTGTCGGGAGCCCGCCTAGCATCTCGAAACAGGTGCTCGTACACGTCCCTCGCCACCTTTGCTGCGTCCTTGTCCATTATTGACCACATCGTCCCGATCACACTACTATACCCGGCAAGAAGCATCCCAGCTGCAAGATGAACGGATTCTTCCAACAAAGACTCATCTCCTTGCGCAGTCTGACAGGCAGAAAGGAATGCAAGTCCGCCTTGCGGGCGCGATATCTGCATAATGTCCGAGAGCTTCAAGCGATGATGGTTAGCGAGGCATACCCCGCTGTCAAGCGGTGTCTTGGAATCCTGTATTCCGTGACATGCAAAATGGACCCAGTCGGTATTCTTCAACTTCTCCGTGACGTCCTCGACAGTGCCATCAGAGTTCTGGAGGGTTACCCAAGGGGATTTCTTGCATAATTTGCTGATGGAATCAATCTCGTGCTTCACCGAAAACAGTGATTTGAGTCCGTCGGTCGATGGCTGAGGGACGGCAAGTAGGCGAAGTTTTTTTGGAAGAAGAGTCATGCAAGCTATTCTGAGGTGACGATGCGAGCGAAGTCAAAGTCGGCAAATAGGACGATATAACGAAATCAGAAAGTTTGGTGCCCGGCTCGGCTGTGTGATAAAGGCCGGCAGCGTGTATGGGTAGAAAGGAAAAAGGACCAGTCGGACACCAGAAAATACGGGTCATTTGATCAGTGCCAGATGGCGGACTCTAATCTAGAGTCAGAATGGATCAACATTGAGACTTATACGAACGACTTACCGAAAAACCGAGTGCCTGAAGAACGGGGTTTACAGCCTTATTCCAAAGGCGTGTCAGAATCCCCTCGTACCAGTCGTTCGGAGTATATTGTTGTGACATCGTTAATTGTGCTCCCCCTTCACGACCGAAATGTCCATCCAGCAACAAGTCGAGAAAATTTTCCGAGAGGTCTAGTTCTTCACAGGGGATGAGTTCGTACAAGACATCGCGGGAGACAACAAGCCAATCCCGCTGGAGCAGCTGGTGAAGCATTATTCGCAGAGCTTCCATATGAGCATAGCAAATTTCGGGGAGAGGTACATGGACGACGCTCTCCAACTCCGCCATGACGATCAGTGCATCACATCTTTCTTTGCTGGCTGTGAGGTAAACGACTGGTCCGGGGATTTCCAAGGCAGAAAGTTGCTTGATTGTCTTCGAAAGCAAGAATCGCTCAAAACCTGGCAAGGACCGGATCTGAAGGAGGAGATTCTCCCGTCTAAGTGCAAGATCATGATGTCTTTGGATGTTCTTCTCGATCAATCGAGTATCAGCGACTGAGATATGTGCTTGCTGGCAGACTGCGGCATTGTCCCGAATACTAGCATGTGCTAGTTCCTGCGAGATTTGCCAGAACTGAGAAGCAAGGGCAGGATAGTTGTGAGCCAGGTCATCAACTGGAGTGCGAAGCTGCAGGAACTGAGTCCAGACAATGGAACGCCCTTGCTCAAGCCACTCGACAGCTAGTTCAGGATGACCAGCTTCAAGAGCGGCGGAAATTGAGTCACGTGTGACACGAG
>JBBPOR010001281.1:0-12943 GCA_038091555.1 Leccinum sublutescens
CTCCGAGTCGTTGGCAACCGTTGGCCACTGACGCCGTCGAAACACATTCACGTTCTCCCCTGAGATCTGAGACTGGATGCGGTGCACGCAATGTTCATTAGTTCTTCTGCTCAGAAATACGATCCTACACAAACTTCATCCAGTCACGTTGCAGAACCGGCAGTGGCAAGTTTCAAATTCATCATTGCCAAACCCCGTTTCGGTTTCGTCAAGATAACAGCTTCCTATTGTGTGGGTCATGGTTTCAAACTAGCGATCACCACCGAGGCATGGCATGTATTTATTTTCGTTCCTCCAGGAGTCGTGACTCATGACCTGAGTTGTGTTCCTGGAAATAGTGAAAAACGACGATCCGGCGCTGCTTGTCGATCAGAACTGCATGCGCAGATAATAACAATGGATGTTAATGACTTCTCTATCACACCCCCATCAGCAATAATTTCGATAGGTAGGTTCCGGGCCGCGTCGCGATTAAGTCATTGCAGAGTCGATCCGAATCACCTGCCTCCGAGTCAACGACCACACGTCCAACTTGAAGTCTTAGTCTCTAGCCCTGGGTGCTTCTGACTCCGGAGGCCAAAACTCAGTACTCAACCGTCAGTAGTTTATATTACAGTCCACCGGATTATTCAAGATCAATTGGATCGTATATTCCTACTGTTCCAACCTGGAATTGTCAGACTTCGGGGAGTGGATTCAAGTTGGAGGTTCGGATGCGAAACTGTGTACTTACATTATACAGATTTCGCACGCTACAGTATACTGCATTGGGTAGTGCCCATATCGAGTAATTTAGACTACCAAGTCTCCCCAGGATAAAGCAAAATTGCATTCGCATCCCTTCTCTGATTTCAGTTATTAGTGCACCCTTCGGGGTTGCACACGATAAAATTGGAACGATACAGAGAAGATTAGCATGGCCCCTGCACAAGGATGACACGCTTTTCCGGAGTGGTAGACCTACGGGTCTCAATATTTATTGCTCTTTTTCCGTTTCATTTCATTTTATTCTACATTCGTTAGAAGTACTTTACTTAAGTAAATTGGGAACGTCTTGTGTTCAAGTTGTATCAGTGGTAATTACTTGGAACTTGGAGCCGTACCATGTAACATTTTGCTAGACATTTCATCTGCAGCATAGTCTAGAGACAGGACGGTACATTCTGCAAACATCTCAGTGCTATCAACGGTGTGTTCCCAGCAAAGACGGCGGTGAACCGCTGTTCGGTGTTATGCAGTCATTTTGCCAAGCCTAAGATTACGGTCAACCATTTGTATTCAGATATCACTCACACGTCAAGTTTCAACTTGGTACATTTCCCGACCGCATTGACTAGAGCTTAACTGTCCGATACCACTGAACAATATTACAGAACTGTAGAAGCTAGCATGTAATATTACGTATGCGCAACGAGAGAGAGAAAGTCTTGTCAAAGATCTGATCAAATAAATAACAGGAAATCCTTGCTAAAACACCAAAGTCCGTCGGAAGTTCCGTCAAGTGAAAACGAAAAGATGATAAATCTACAATGGCAACGAATCCCGAACGAGGTATATCGAGCCGACATAAAACGCACAAGAAGTAAGTGCAAGCGCCAACGCACCCGACCAAGCGCTTCTCGCCTTGTGTATCTCGCTCCCGGGTGGCTGCCAGATAACACTGGCGAGATGACCCCAGCCGATGGAGCTTGAGTTGCAATAACACGAGTCGAAGATGTTGGCATACTGGAAGACTGAAATGGCGATAACGCCGATCGCGTTGATAACAGCGAGAGATCTCCCTGTCCACCTGAGCAAATCCGCAATGCCGGATAGTCTCCGAATATATCTCCGTCTTGCATGAACCTGGTCATCATCTTTGGAGTCGGTATTAGGCGGTACGACTCTCTTCATTGGGAGATCAGGGTCATTGGCGTTCAAGTCTAACAATGGTATGGCAATACCAGAGTCGCCGGATATAATGCTTGCGGGGAGAAACGGAGGCAGGTCTGGTGCGCCTTGCACGCAGGAGCTCTCCATATCACCGGCAAGTTGTAAGTCATTCGTCGTCACGGTCAGTTGATCTGTAAAGTTGTCCAATACGCTAGATAGCACCAGAAGGGCCCATATGATAGTAGATAGCGACCCGTATATCAAGAACGCGAGCGAACGGCATCCAAGTCCCTAGGGGGGCACATGTTCAGTAAATTGACTATGAGACGTAGCGAATCACTTACGGCGGTAGGGGTGAAGAAGAAAACGAGAAAGGCGGCACCTGTTGTCGCCCACTGCAGCTGCAGCGACATCAGTGATGCCACCACCATGTTAAACAAAACGCCCCGGGGCCAGAAAACTTTAGCGCTTGAGTATTCGCGATCATCGGGGAGACAGTAGTCGGCGATCTGATCGCGATTCCCAAGTCTACACTCGCGAGGAGCGTCGCCATGCGCATCCCCGGTGATAGGCTGTCCGTCACAGCCTATTCCACTATTCCGCTTTCGCCAAGCTGCGCGGTAGAATAGCGCAGTCACGTAGACGGTACGGGACCATGGCAACACTCTTGCATAGTTGAACACAGGAGGAATGTTGCACTCGTCTGAGAAAGTGATATCTCTGCCGCAAAGATTCCAGTCTGGACTGGGGCTGATGGTCAAGCCGAAGTTGGAGGTGACTCGGGTAGGAGTAGCACCGGGGTCATGGGGATTTGGCTCAAATACTTTTTGATTTGCCCTGTTGTACGCGTCCTGCACGCGATAGTAGTCACATTTAGGCGAAAGAACCAACCAGCCAATGACGATCGGCAACAACCAAAGCCACACAGAACCAGTTCCTTGTCCATTGGAGTTTATGTTATTCGCGACATGAGTGAGGGAATCTATGACAGTAATCAAATAGGCAATGAACACCCAAGCGATCGATGTTGCGGATGCAATTGACCATGTTTGTGAATAGTTGAGGTGTCGTGAAAGTGTGGACCACCATTGGTCGTTATCTGGGTGAACGACAAGTGATTCAAATCGACCGTCCTTTCCGGGATGAACACGTAGAGGGACCTGTTGGAGACGGTTCAAAACCTGCACCACTGCCTGCCGGACTGAAGCACTTGGATAGTCGATGCCCGAAAAAAGCCGATCGTTGAGCCATCGTGCGTTGAGGAGGGTGACAAATAGAGAATAGCCGGCGAGGGTTGGCGAACCGATTGTGAGGATGGCAGACATGAGATTGACTGTCCTGCGTTGAGAACCATAAGGGAGCTGGGAGACCAGAGCGAGATATGGTAGGAGCCATGCGGCAAACTGCAGCGAAAAATTACTCCAGTCGAACCCCTCATTCCCCTTTCCGCAATATTGTTTGCAATCCTTGGCTGACATGTTCGTATAAACGCTGTCATGCAGGCTACTAGAGTTGAGATCAGCGAAACTTGCGTAGCCATTGCTTGTGTAGAGGTATGGAAGAGCAGTAGCGCTTGAAAGACCCTTGGGGCACATCTGGCCGTTGCCAGTGGCGCAGCTTATCATGTTCACCGAACACTGCGAGAAATTCAATGTTCCCGAAGCGATCTGGCAGAACAAGACAAGTAATATGAAGGCTAGATAGTGTAATCGGTTAGATGCTACGTGACCCCAAATGGAAGAACCACCTTTCCAACCTGAGTGGCATTGACCGCGCATGTGTGAAGGAGGGGGGTGATAAAGCGCCATCATGTGGTAGGTCCTTATATATGCATTCCGAGTCATTGCTGTGCGTGATCCTGTATTGGCAGTACAGATAAGAAGTCGAATCTTACATTCAATTGCACTTTTGAACCTGAACTTCGAGACCCTGCCGCCGCATCTTGGCATCACACTGTTACGTGTCCGGATGGCACGAGGCATCCTGACTGACTAGTAAATGCGATCAATATTTTCCACAGTAATATTTTGCTTCAAGTTAGAATCAGCCAACATCACTAATCCAATGTCCTTACATGACGGAGAACAAAGTCGATCGCACTGTGAGGGATGACTTGGCAAGCGCTTGACCTCCCCTCGACTCGATCAGTCCAGTGGGTTATCTGTAACGACATCGAGAGAATTTAAGTCACGTTTTGTTCCACATTCGATCGTACGAAGATCCTTGCTGTTAACACTTATCAGTTGGGGATCCTGTGGCGGTCATTTACCGCACAATAGTATTATCCACTGCCAGCGTAACCTGTGCCATGATAACCGAACCGACGGAAAGTACTCACAAAGAAACCTGTTGGCTTACGAGCGTAGCTGCCTCAACAGGATTGTTTGTGCAAGTAAAGAAAAATCACGTGCTGATGAAATGATCCATGTCTTCGCTTGACCAACAAGAAGCAGAGCCTGTCCAACCACTGCAGGTACTCTACTGCGAGAGTACGACATCTCTCTCCAACATTTTTTCGTCTGAATACATTTATCTCCCTTTCTCGACCTAGTTTGCTCGTTTCCACCAGAGTTCTGTGAATTCGGATCGAGCTTGACTCGGTGCAAGGAATGGTTGCATGCGGCACACCCTCAGCTCTATGAAAAGTACTACTCGGAAGGTGGGGAGACTTCCAGTTCTCCTCCAAATCGTAGAGCAGCTGACGATCGCACCGATCAGAGGCTCTTCAGTCGAAGCTTGGCACGCTCAGCTTGGAGGCTCAGGCCAAGCTCGAGCAGGACACTGCAAAGAAAGAAGCGAAAGCAGAGGCCAAAGCAGACGCTGCCCTCAAGAAGAAGATGGTGTGTTTATATCCAACACGATTTCGATCGAGTAGTTGATCATCGCATCGACAGTCTTCGCAAGTTACGATCAAGCGCATTGAGCGAAACAAGCGCAAGTTTGTCACGGCTATCCACGGCCTTGAAGCATTTGGTGGGTGTCTTTTGTACACGCTTTTACGATGACACTGACGGGCGACACCGTGTGTGATAGACATTGAGCTGAAGAAGGCAGCCAAGTTCCTGGCCCAGAAATTCGCCACAGGCGCATCCGTTACGAAGAATGTGCAAGGGCAAGACGAGATCGTCGTTCAAGGGGATGTATCTGATGATGTTCTGGAGCTGATCGGGAACAATACGGGCATTTTCAAGGGAATCCCTTCAGCAAACGTGGAGATAGTGGAGGATAAGAAGAAGAAGGCCGCCGAGTAAATGTATGTATAATACGACCATGGACTTGGATACATTTGGTCGTGGTATGATGTCATGTCAGTGCTGAGTAATGTTCCATTCCATCCTTACTTCCGTCCGCATCCCATGATGTTGTCAACCACAACCATGCTCTATCGACTTTCCGCAATTCACCCAAAAATTGGCTCGTGTTCCAGGCTTTTTCCCCGCACCATCCACAGAAGCAGCATCACCCAACGACAATCCGACCCGCCAAAGCCCGTCTCGCACAGCGCAGAGAACTATTTCGTGGACAGAGATGAGACACCTCCACCAGACAATCCCGTCTACAGAGTCGACGCGGCCTCAGATGCGGCAGAGAGCGCATACGAGCCGCCTTCTGGGCCGTGGAGCAGGGCGGGCGCGGGGACAGCCGAGTATCGGACCGTCAGCAAGGACGAGCCGTATGAGGTGCCGAACGACCCGCACGCAAAGCTGAGGTATGGCGGGAAGGAGAGGTATGCTGAAGACAAGGGCTCGGAGACGAGCAAACCCGAGGAGGGCCCAGAGGGCAGTGAGCGTTGGGGGCGGAAGCCTGAGGGACGAGCTTGACGAAACAGAGTGCGTAGGCATTATCTTGAAGTTATCATTATTGACAATCATGCTTAGCTTGACTTCGTGGAGCGGATTTTGTCAGCGTATCTGATTGTATCTTCTCTTCGTAGTGCGGAGGTGCATCGATGATTGCGTTTTGAAAAGGTGATCCGGTCTGATCTGATATCTGATAGTTTGCAAGCAAGTTATCGTGTTGTCGTTCGAAACGTTTATGCGTCTGCATACAGAACATTCTACACGGTATCGTGCGCATACATTGGCAGACGACCTCGGTATCAGAGCAAACGTACATATCTGTACTGCGTTTTCCCACCTGTGAGGACTAATCATCACTAAATTTGATCATGTCTTTGAACAACACAACAGTACTTGGCCAAGACTGACCCGGCCCAACCACGATCTTTTTCGATCCTGTGATCCGTTTGAGATTGACCCAGAACTCCTTAGATGATCATGCATTCCAACCGGAATGAGGTTCGTCCCGCGGATCGATATGGATTTCTGGGCCATCAGAGTCATCAAATCGTACTTCTATCAAAGTTTCGAACTCCCTTGTGAACCAAGATCAGGAAACGAGAGGCCCCGACCTACGTAACCGACCCATGGAGGAAATCTTCTGGAGTCCGTCAGATATTCGATCTATCAACATTGCATTGGGCAAATAGTGCAGGGAAAGCACCGCCCGACCGAGTTACATTCACCATGACTGACCCCGGTCGTTCCATTCCAAAGCATGCACTTCTACACGGAAACTTACGTGACACAGCCCGCCCCAGTCTGGGTTTCCAGAACAGTCACGTGAACGGACGGGAGAAGTTCTAACATGAGGCAAATCGACATTATGTACAAAGCCTCAATGAATCAGAGATATCCTACAGATCATTGTTATTGCAACGTTCATACACCGTGGTGGTTTATGGCGCATTACCAGACTTAGTTCTTGCATGGTAAGTAGTAAATTTGAATTTTCAATTATCTAATTACTCAGAGTACCCAACGTTCAACTAGGGGTCTGATTAGTACTGACAGGAAGTATTTTGTCACCGAACGTCATTAGTTTTTCGGTAAGTTGTCGTGGAATTCATTCTAACTCGGTCAGGGGTTCGCGTTACGAGTCCTCTTTTTCACAGACCTCCCTGACAGATCAAATGTTCCTGCAACTTTTGGGGTAAATTCTGCCGTGATTTCGTCATATGCACCCTTCTTAGACTGAATGGAGAGCCGGACTGGACATAAGGGGATAACACAACAGACAGGATGAATTTTGTCCACAAAAACTTTTCTCGGATCCTTCTCGCCTCCCCATACTATGATGAGGTACACTCCACTACGGCACGGACCTAACCAAGATGTTATGTAAATAAACGCGCTGACCCTCGTGCACTATTAGTAGGTCGTGGCTTCCTCGACTCCAAATGACCCAGCAGTGATTGATCGCTCGCACTTTGGGCTGCAAGCCGTATAACCCAGATCACCTTATTCAGTTACCCAATCTCCCCTGCGATGGTCTCCGTCGACGCCCCTCCAACGGCTCGATGCCCTGTGAGCTCGTCAAGTCAGCCCTTGTCGTCTAGCCCTCCTGCAAGATGTCCGGTCTCGAACAATATACTGCCCATCGACCCCCGCAATAACATGCCGGTCGAAAGCCAAGAATCTGCGCCTGGTCAGACTGGCTACCTTCCCAAGACAAGAGTGCTCTCGGGCATCCCCCGCACTCCAGAGTCGACGTACGGTCATCAGACCAACAGTGAGTTTCGACTTTGGGTTTCGGACCTCCCACAACTTTTCAGACCGCCGTGACTGACTGACTCACGCGATTCCATTAGCCCAGGAGAACTGGGAGTATCCCTCGCCTCAGCAGTTTTACAACGCCTTGACCCGGAAGGGGTTCAGTTTCCCTGAGAAGCGGATCGAGCCCATGCTCCACATCCACAACACGTTGAATGAGGACACTTGGAAGGAGGTTCTGCGATGGGAGTCGCGCTTCCACGGAGGGTATGAACATCATACATTTGTCATTGACTTGTACTCACGCTTTTCACTTTTCATTACTAGAGATGACGAAGCAGCCAAGCTTGAGCTGGCAGCGTTCGCAGGCATCCACGGACATCTCTCGCACAAGGCGCGCTTTTACCAATTCGGAAGGCGGTACTTTCCTTCATATTTCACGTGCGCGTTCTCTCTTCTTTCCCCAATGTATGCGCGTTCATGTCATACAGGCTACCCGATCCATTCGACCGCCACGACTGGATCGTCCGCCGTCCGCGCACGGGCGCAACGGTGAGATACGTGATCGACTATTACGGGATCAAGCATCCACACGCAGAGACAGAGCTCGTGATCGACGCCCGGCCGGCACTGGAAACCTTTGATAACGCTAGGATGCGAGGGATTGCCCTCGTCGGGAGGGCATTTGATGACTTGGCTGTCAGGTCCCGCTCTGATTCGTGGAGAAGGGCGGTCAAGTATGGGACGTATCTGGTGGTGGTGGTGGTTTCGCTGTATACGTGTAAGTTTGTGGTGTCTATATGAATAACTCGGCGTCGTGTGTACTGGCATGTACTTGTTGTCGCGGAAAATTGACGATCACGTCTATCACCAACGCGGGTGTTAGATGACCTCCAGCGACCGCTGTGCATGTGAAGTGCAGTCGATTATGTCACCAATGTTCTTTGGGCGTCGCTCCGCACGCTGGGAGGAGAGGGAGGTAGTGGGGATGAGAGCGCTCTCCGGCATGGGACGAGGGTGGCCAGGTGGGAACACCTCGCAGACGCGTGTACCGGGTAATCGGGACAGCGCGTTCCGGACCCCAGGGAAGTGAGCTGCGAGGGAAATGGAAGCAGGACGAGCGCTGACGCGCTGACGCGCCTGAGACTCGCGGCGTGGTAAGAGAGGAAGCGCCAAAGTGGCGCCTCTCGCTTGTGTCGCTTGTCCGAAGACCCGCTGATCGCAGCACTTGGTAACCAGTTGCATTTGGTAAACTTGTGGAAGTGTGAGGCGATACACTAGTGACTGGTGTGCTGAAGCCATTCCCTGGATTTTCTAACTTGAACTACTACATAAATGCAACGGTGCTGACTTCGGCAGGATCCAATGTTAGCATTACACTCTCGTGCAACATGTAGTACCGAATCTACCGATGCCGTGCCAGAAGGAGGAAGATCGTCAAAAAGGGGAATGAGTCCCCTGTTTTCGTTCAGCAGTCACTGACAGAAAAATGCAGCATGATGCAGGTAGAGTCCGCGGGAGATAACATGACCATCCTACTATTGCAGGGTCTGGCGTTCTATCTTTCATCTCTCGTGTCTCCTTGACACGGTAGGTGGATCTGTTTTCTAGCTGTCAAATCAAAAGGGTCACAGCAAGTCACGGATGTTCTGCAGTCTGAAGCTTCCTCGGTGTCAATTTCTGTTTCTCCTCGCACTGTGTACCTGAATCGTGCTTATCCGAGTCTCGTTCACCTTTTAGAATGTCGCCCTGCCTCCGTCCTACAATGCGCGTTCCGCGAATTCCTTCATCGAAACTTTCCCTCGTTGTCTTGGCAAGAGTGTTGACTAGCAGTACGATCGGGCGCCATGCTGTAGTTCCACCGACGCGGATTTGAATAAAACCTGTGTATGCAATGGACTTCCTTCAAGAATCGCCATGAGTGGCGCCCATCACTTCCTGTGTGAATCACGATGCTTGGGCCATAGATACGGTCAGGGAAAGCGGTCTGCGAGTCATTCGATGCATGGTCCCGCAAGGCCTTCGCTTGTTCTTCTGCTGAGGTCACCAACTGCGACCACTGGGCAATGCTTCCGGAAACTTCATATGCGAGACTTGCAGCCTTCCCTCATGCTTATATTGCTTATCGCCGTATTTTCAACTTCATCCGTCTCAGCGCTGATTCGTCTTCCTCGGGACAATTTTACCACCGAGCGGGCGTCTGAGCTAACTGATTAAAACCTACTGCTCTCCCTCAGTATCGTTTTCGGAAGACCTTGATCCCCTCAGCAGCGATGTCAGAACACACAGGACAGTGGACAAACACCATTCACCTCATCTCCATCCTACGACGCGCACAGGTGGCCTTGGACGGTCGCGAAAAACCCATCACTGAAGGAGGGACGCGGGTGCACTCCACTCCAGACACCAGTCGGTTCATATCACAGCGCGTTTCTGGAGCGGCGGCGACGGCCACGACGACGTTCGGGCGTCTTCAACGAACAGACGCAGGTCCAAGTCAGTTGCACGGTGATAGAGAGGAACAAGCAAGCAAGCATGTCCAAATTAGGAAAGTAGGCGGACACGACGCGCACTCTTGTTTAGATTCCGCACGTTCGAGTTCTCGGGCGGCCTCTGATGTGTCGCCGCGTGGCGTCGTCTCCGAGTCCCGAGGGGATTCGAATTTCAGAAAGGGAAAGCTCGTCTGTGAAGCCTTCATCGACAACCGCGACTCTATGACTACGGCCACAGCGCTGGACCAGCAGGATCGCAAGCATGGCGTGGCCGACGTCCCTGTCCCGGCCTTGCTCAGACAGGGCGTGACAATGACCAAGGTCTCTGCGAGGAAACAAAAAAGCTACTTGTTCAAGCTCGATGCCGATCAGGGTCAGATCATCTGGGAATCCAAGAAACTGAGAATCAGTGCGTTCATTTTCTTTGTTTACGTGGTTTCAGGGATTGGAAGTTCATGTACTCACCTCCCCAGTACCCATCGAGAATATCAAGGAACTTAGGTCGGGCCCTGACGCAAGGTATTACCGCCAGCAATTCCAGCTCGCACGCGAATACGAGGATCGATGGATAACCATCATTTACTTGTTGGACGGGCAGTACAAGATGCTCCATCTCATCGCCCCTTCGTTGGATTCGTTTCGGCTATGGGACATCACCTTGAGGAAGCTGTACGCGATCAGGCAGGAGCTCATGACTGGCATTGGAAACGAGGAGATGCGGCAAGCGGTCTGGATCAAACAGTGCTGGAAGTCGACCGGAGAACAGAACCACCAAAAATTGTCCTTCGAACAAGTGGAAAAGCTGTGTAGACGATTGAACATTAACCCATCCCGAGAGGACCTGATGCGGATGTTCAAGGTTAAATCCTATTCCCTTGTTCCTTGATAGCGTGCCTGATGGATTGATCTAGAGTGCAGACTCGCAAAATCGCCAGTACCTAGACTTTACCGACTTTCAGACGTTCGTCAAGCTCCTGAAAGCTCGCCCCGACATTGACATTCTATACAAAAAATTATGTTCGATGAAAGACGGGAAACTCACGCTCAGCGTATTTGAATGCTTCATGCACGATATCCAAAAGGCAAGCCTTTTGTGACCCTGGTTTCTTGATGTTGACCTACTCCAAGTCAGGCCTCGCGCCACGCGAGATAGAAAACCTCTTTGTGCGGTATAGTACTCAATCCCCGGATAGTCGCAGTGCATCAACTACGTCAGATGCTGCCAGTCTTACAATGACTCTCGATTCTTTCACCTCCTTTCTTTTGTCCCCCGACAACGCGGCTTTCATGGGGCAAAATTCAAAGGTCCATCAACCTATGACGCAACCCTTGTCTGACTACTTTATATCATCATCGCATAACACATATCTAGTCGGCAATCAACTCGTCGGAAACAGTACTATCGAAGGTTACATCCGGGCTCTCCTCCATAGTTGTCGCAGTGTCGAACGTATGTTTCATTCTTCTCGATATTCTACATTCAAGGCTGACGCTGTAGTTTCAGTGGACATTTACGACGGAGAGCACGAACCAGTGGTCTTCCATGGCAAAACTTTGACTTCCAAAGTATCCGCCCGAGAGGTTTGTGAGGCGATCATGAAATATGCCTTCGTGACTTCGCCCTATCCGATCATTATCTCGGCGGAGATCCACTGTTCGGTCCCGCAACAGGAGATGCTTGCCACTATCATGCATGAGGTCTTTGGCAATGCTCTGGTTAGCGCCCCTATCGAAGGGAAGCCCTTGCCCGGGCCGCTACCGAGTCCCGAAGACCTCAAAGGCCGGGTGTTGTTGAAAGTAGGTGGCCATTCCATCGGATTTGGAAATATCGTACGCGATCGCTGACACCCGCGGGTCTTTTTCTTCCAATAAGGCAAAGAATTTGTACGTCTCCGAAAATGAACCAATATGCGAAACCCACGTCACGCTTGACATCGAAACCTCCTCGACCGAGACCTCGACGTCCGATTCGGACGTCGTCGCGCACGAGATCAAGGATGAGTCCAGAAAGGCCAAACTACGGGAGGCAGATGCCATCAAAGGTAATTGTTGCATCTATTGGTTGCGTCGTGGCACGTGACTGAGCGTCGCATCTCCGACGACAGAGCTGAAGAAGGAGCTGAAGAAGGCTCGCGATGTCTTCAATCGTGTTCGCGGCCGGCATTCCCCTCGAGAGACGTCTGTAACTGCGTCGCTCGTTGAGCAGCCCCAGCCCCAGCCGCATACTAGTAGACCAGAGTCGAGGTCGGAGCACAAAGTCCGTATGTCACCCGCACTGGTTGCACTCCTGGTGTACACCATCGGAGTCAAGTGCCGCGGGATCAACAAGAAGGAGCATTACGCACACGAGCACATGTTTTCGCTCTCGGAGACGCGGATGAACAAGATTCTGAAGCAGGGCGGCGGCGGGGCAACGGTGGATCTGATCAAGCACAACAAGACGCACTTGGTAAGGGTGTACCCTAAGGGGACGAGGGTGAGCTCGTCCAACTATCTGCCCCATCGGTATTGGGCGACGGGGGCGCAGTTGGTGGCGATCAACTGGCAGACGTTTGGTATGTGAAGTCTGTACATCTGGACTGGGTCCGAGTGTTCAAAGGAGGATTGACCGTCTTCGCTCTAGATCTGGGGTACATGATCAATCGTGCAATGTTCCAGAGAAATGGGAGAGCAGGCTATGTTCTCAAACCGGAAGCTCTCCGCAAGACGCATGATCCGCGCAAGTCCGACAAAGAGCACCTCTATCACCGTACGCAGCATTGTCTGGAAGTAACCGTGAGTCATCTCTGTCTCCGTGTCTTCTTATCTGATTGTATAAATGTGTGGTTTCCTCTTGACAACTGGACAGGTTATTTCTGCGCAGCAGTTACCACGCCCCAAGGACGCGACGGGGCACGAGATCATTGACAAGCACATTGATCCGTACGTCGAGGTGTCCGTGCATACGCCCGACTGGAGCTCGTCTACCACCGCTACCACTTCTTCTTCGTCCCTCTCTGCGTCGCTCTCCTCCTCGAGTAGCAGCAG